>CAEGAE010071145.1:0-19264 GCA_903067095.1 Girardinus metallicus | reverse complement strand
CCGGGCGATGCTCGGCGGCGGAGGTTGGGGGGAGAGCTGCGCACAAGAAAGGGGGTTCACTAGTTTGATGGGGTGGTTCATCTGTGGGGGAGGGGGGGGGGGGGGCTGCAGATGAATTCACTCACACTGATTGGTGCAGATTGGGTTAAATGGGCCAGGTAGTAATTGTTGGATGAGCTAACAAGGTCACTTCCCTTCTGCATGTGTTGACTGTTGTTTTGTTGTAGCTTATTGTTATTGGATACTTCAGTGGTCCAGTGAGGTCCAGCAAGACGGGCCTGGAACCACAGGAAGGTCAACCTACAGAACCAGTTTCTTAAGAGGTCAGACAGAAACCTGCTGATTAAGAGCATCAGCTACTGAACATGTCATGATAAGTTTTCTATTATAGTTTTTTGGTGGAAATCATCATTTAATCCTCAAACAAAATCTTTCTGGTGACATCACAGAAGGCATCTTTTAAAGGAGACCCAGCTTCACATTTTGCATAGTTTTGTACTTTAATTTGGGTCTCAAATGCTTCTAAAAGAAAAACTACCCAGCTGCACCCAGTTGATTTTTGGCAGTAAGTTGATGTTTTTATCAATGCAGCCAAACAGACGTGACCTTTCCTCTTTTATCCATAGTTTCCTCTTGAGTTGTTGAGCTTCGTTTCTTTTTTCACTCAACACTGTTTTTTTATTTTTAAGCAGTTATGAGACACAGTGGCCAAACGTGAAACTGTTGTGCTCAAATTATTCAATCAGTTGTTGCTAGGCAACCAAAGAGCGAGTTAGTTGATGCTTCCCACCTTGCTAAAGCCTTTCCTCTGCCTTCATCTCCCAGAATGCCGTGTGGTTCTGGATCAGAGTCCAGAACCACACTGAAATTATTGAAAATTGTATCCTTCCTATGTTCTATTGACAGTCATCA
This sequence comes from Girardinus metallicus, assembly GCA_903067095.1. Taxonomy (NCBI): domain Eukaryota; kingdom Metazoa; phylum Chordata; class Actinopteri; order Cyprinodontiformes; family Poeciliidae; genus Girardinus; species Girardinus metallicus. Next base: position 18,352 of record CAEGAE010071145.1, on the reverse strand, counting down.
TGTGTCGCAGGTATCAATCACAATATATATTTTTATAGATATTTTTTGTCCAGCCCTTTTTTCCCAGTCAGCCATGTTTGTTTACACTGAACTCATGTTTGATCTGGAGAGGCTTTGTGAGATTTGAATGTCGAGTGAAATCTGTTTGTGTGTGGTGTGTTGCTCCTGCTGTGTCTTCACACCACACATTGTTCAACCAAACCAGCTAAGTTTTTTTATTTTTATGTATGTGATTTCAGGTTTAGACAAAAGGCTGGCCATTTTAAAGTTCAAACTGCTTGATCCTCAAATTGGAAATTTATTCAAAACATATTGTTCGCCGTGTTTACCAACCAAGCGGCTCCATTACGGCGGTTTTCTGTAATTAAAAGCATGTTTTTTTGTATAGATGCCTACCTCACCACCCAGCTGGATATTTATTGTTGGTGTATATTTCTTAGCAGAAACAAGCCCCTTCCCTCTTGGATAATATCTTCATATTGACTGTGTCTGTATAAATCCACACAATATGACATATTTGTCCAACTACACTAACTCACTGTGAAGCTCCTCGTTGGCCTGTGATGGCCGGACCGGTCCTGACCCAAGCTTTTGCCTGGACTTTGAGGCCCCTCATGACTAATGGACAGATTAGACAGGAGCCAGCAACCCCTGTTGAGAGATTATTGGCCGTACACAATGCCCGGACCCCCGCCTGCCTGCCACACCATCCTGTCTGCCCTGCCGCTTTCGCCTAGCCAAGCTTGGCCGGTCGGCGTGATTGACGTCGGAGCAATTGGTCATAGTGGTCCATCTGGGAGCGAGAGCTGGAGGCAGAGCTGTCTGACCTCCGACTGAGAGGTTCCAGAGTTGGCATCCAACGTGAAGGGAGCTTAAGAACTTATTAGAGGGGTATTACATCCCAACACAGACACGACACTTATTAAGACAACACTATCTGGGGAACAAAGCAGGAGATTAAAGACCCATCCCATTACATCTGGGTCACAAAGGGCCTCTTTTCACCCCAGTAATCTGGAAACTATCTCACACTGCTGCCTCGCAGGGAGGTGGAAAATGTTTTCTTGGATAGTGTCCTTGCTGGTGGTTGAGGCCGGAGAGGTAACATAACAGTCAGTTTCCCCCCATTATAAGTTCCCATAAGAGTGCAGTGGAGCAGACCCTTCAGCACAGGTTCAGACACTGCAGAAACCAAGTTGTTCCGCCGTGCTTTATAGGTCATTACCAAAGCGCGGGACTAACAGATTTCCTTGGCAGTACAATCTTGTATTGCATAGCAGCCAACACATCACTGGCTGTTTTGATTTCTTGCCTCTGTGCCTCCGGACACAGCTGAAGGCCCGTCTTCCAGCAGGGGTAATAAGAGCTGAATGCATTAACCTTGTTTTCATTTACTCCCTGTGGAGACACCAAACAGCGCGCGGCCACTGAGAAATTCCTCTTCCTCTCTGGCAGCGTAGTTCATCACTGCTGGCACTTCCTGTTAAATTCAGGGACCTTTTCATGACCTCCTTCTCTGGTCCTGGGAGGCTCGTGGCTGAGGTGACTCCAGGATCTGCTTGTGGATTGGGAGCTCCTCAGCCCTCGATCCTTGCCTCGGGCTGCCATGTTGGGCCCTTTCAGGCCTCTCAGTTTGGGGCTGCCAATGAAAATCCAGAAGGTTTTTAAATTGGAATGGCTTCACATCAGATGTGCTGCTTTATTGTCGCCAGAGAGTTCATTTTCTCTGCTAAGGTAGGCTTTCCTGCAATAAAAGACAGGTTGCACTATTTAAATCTTTTTCAGTGCTTTTTCCCTAAATGGTTTGAAATTGAACAGCATGAAAGCATGTCAGAAAGTGAAACACAGATACAGCGCTTTGCAGATTGAAGTAGTTGATCCACATTGCATCAGCCAGAAGGTTCATTCTCGCCTTATGTTGGGGATTTACTTGCTGCTCCTCATACTCATTATCTCAGATGGCAATTCCTGCGCCATCGTTGAAAAATCTAACTGAACAATGAAAGACATTGTCTGATGTCTGTTTACCTACAGAGCTCAGAATGAGAGGATTTATTAAATGTTGTTGCTTTCTGTGCACAAATAACCCATCTTTCTTGCCTTAAGAATTCCTTTCATTTCATAACTTTGATTTTAAGCATACCGTAATTTCCAGACTATTGAGCACATGAGGTGCTTCTACTAATTAAAGAAAAAATGTACATATATGTGCCACACATGTCAATAAGCTGCAGCTGTCCATGCTGTAACATGAGGTAGTTTCACAAAATAGTTTTTTTACTTTTAATGAAATGTGTAACAGTATCATACACAAATATGTACCATTAATGTTTTCTCCAAACAATGCTGCTTTAAAGTAAATCCAGTAGCCTCCTAGGAAAGTTCACCATGACAAATGTGTGCAAAATTGTTGATATTCTGCAAATGTCAATAAAACTAAATTTTGCGATTGTGTTTAACGCTTTACGTAGTAACACCGCAGTATGCTATAATATAATACAATCTGTCTTCAAAATGAAATTAAATATCACCAAAACTGCATTATGTAATCAATACAAAGTTTAATAAAATCCATGAACACATTTTGAAATACTTTCTGCCGCAATATTATTAGATTTTGCGCCAATTACTACAAAATACGAAGGTAGCTCTTTTTTAGAAATGATAATGTAACAAACTGTTTCTGTTCATATTAATTATCACATTTCAAAAAACTGTCATGTAGCAGATCCTATTTAAATGAAAACTTTGGTCAACAAACGCTGAACTTTAGGACATTTATTTTCTGATTCATAGCCAGAACTCTCTGTATTAACCTGCATGTTGTTCAAGACAAAACAATTCAAAATGTCTTCAATGATTTTGTTAATTATCCCATAATGTGGTTTTAATTACCTTTTATTACATTTTAAAACCTGATCGTATTGCATTAGTAATAATTTTCCAAGAAATGAATGTAGATAAGTTTGTTCATGAGCCAACTCATTATAAATCATGGTGGTTACAGATATATGAACCGTTATATCTCAGTCATCAGGAGACGTTGGGGTTTACTGAAGTTTTGGAGCAACGGGCTCCTTATACTCGGATTCCTCTACTTGTGCTCCGTTTCTGGAAAATTGTCGGATGTTTCACAGGAGAGCTTCTGGATTGGATTGAAACCAGAGGAAATCCATACATTTACAGACCTGCAGCTTTAAAAGTAGAACAACTAAACAGGATCACAGTGAGATTTATGCAAGCTCAAAAGCATTACAAAAAAACATAACAGTGATTTGCCTTATTGGTTTAGTTTTCTTTTGTTCTCCAACCTTATGAAGCCTATATTCTCTTGTTTGTGAGTTTGTATTTAGTGAAGTTCTTGCTTTCAGTTGTATTGCAGAGAATTGCACCTGAGAGCCTCAGTGGCATGCGCAGCAGGAAGCAGTAATATGGAAATAGAGCAGCACCTTCATGCTCAGAAATGCCCCGTTAAATAAATCAGAAGCAGAACTCATCCAGTGTTTGGACTTTAAAGTTCTTACATAAGATATTTCTCAGGCAATAAATCCCCCTGATTACTGAAACAATTGATGTTTCTCTCTTTAGAAGGTGTTCTGTAGGGAGTCTTGGCTGTTTTTAAACACTGCCTGTATATTAAATTGAGTTTAGTGTCAATGTTGTAAGTGGCTGACCTAATTAGCTATGACTGAAGTACTTAGCATTTCGTGTTTGGCTTTCTTCTTAATAGTTTAAAAGCTTTGTCTCTTCTTTAAGTTTGCTTGCTCTGCATCGGAGGTATTAGACTTATTACAGTTGCTCTGTGTTAGACTAATGAAGTGCATCAGTGAACCAAAATGCAAAATGAGGAAGATGAAGCGTTGTTTTCATAGCGTGAAACAACCTTCAATAAAGCAGTTGTGTTACAGAGAGAACTGGACGCAAACCTGGTCAATACTCAGTTGGTAAGGAAGTATTTTATACAGCCCAAGATTTTTTTACATTTGTTTTTCTCCTGAAGTATCCTGTTGTAAATGGTAATCCTTTCAATGATCACACTTTGCACCGATCTAATGGTTGAATAGCCTAAATAACAGATCAAAAACAATAAATACTTTTGTTGTTGAGGTCATATGTCTATTTATTCAATGATTTAGCTGCAAAAGATTTTTGAATTGAAAATGTTGATTTTGTCAGTATAGTGTTTTTAATTAAAAGGTGTTTAATTTCAATTAATTAATTAGATTCTGCAATTAACTTGACACACTTTTAAAAGAGTCCCACCACTAATTGTTACACGTTTATCCAGACCTAAAAAAAATACTTGAACTTCCAGACTTTTCCTCATTGCTGCTTAGCATTCTCATTTTACAAAGATGGAAATGATTTAATTCTGCAGCAGAACATTAATAAGCTCAGAAAGTGTCTTCCAACATGCTTAAGAACAAAAATCCCCCAACATCGTCTTTATAATATTAAATAAATGTTTAAACATAAATGAGTGTGAACCATGACTGAAACTGAAAGGCTAAAGCCGTGTTTTGGATTATCTCAAGCAGCTCCATAATCCTTGCTGCTTCTATATGTTTATGCTGAACAGACATTTATACGAAGCTAAAAATCTGTGTACAGTAATAAAAAATTATATAGATCCTTGTTTAATCCTCTGAAACATAAAAACAACCGATGCAGTCCTGGGAAAGACAAACTGCTGTGCACTGGCGGCTTATGTCTGAAGCTCCTCTCCTCATAAAACCGAAGCAGTAAAATCTTACTTCGTTTAGAGAAAACTCTGCTATCCACACGTCGTTCTAACATCGTGTTGTGCCTTTTTACCGAGTCTGAATGCGATTTAACAGCTTTGCAATCTGGAAGCTGAATGATGGGCTCTACATGAGCAGTCCAGACTTCAGTATTCCTTCCTCCGTCCATGCAGACTAACCCTGCGTGACCCTTGCAGAGGACCACAGCGGGAGTCAGCAGACGGGCTTCCACATAGGGAGCTCCAAGAGGTTATAGGGGCATGACTAAAAAAACTGGCAAGGATATCATCCCATCTGTTGAGAAATAAGCCAAATCCAATGATTGGCCATCCAACTGACAGGGACATCATGGGCATGGCAGGTGAAGACGGACCGAGAGCTCGCTGCCAACAGCTGCAGCACTTCAGGGAGGCCTGTTCAGGCTTTCCATCCGTCCTTCTTCTGCTCTACATGGTTTATTTAAGCCTCACCCTCAGCACAGCAGATTGTATTTATTACATATTTGCATATATATGAGGGTTTCTTTTTTGACAGCTTTTCAAGTGGCACACACTCTTTAGAGATTACACGAGACAGAAGACAAAGTGAGAGATGTTGGTCCGTCTGAAGATTGCAGACTGATGGGGAATGTTGTGCTCAGGCGAGAATTATGGTTTAAAATTTACAAAGTAAGACTTGGTGTTTGCACTTGTTTCAACACATTAATTCAAGATTATGGTCGTTTTGGAATCTTTTTCTGAAATGTTCATTAAGTTTGTGATACATTGATCAACATTTCTTAATAGTGTATCATTTCTGAATTTTAAAAAAATCAGCTTTGATCAAGTCCATTGCATTCCTTTTCATTTTTCACTTGTCTAATACAAAAAAGAAAAATATTCACATTTTGTGATTTTTGCGTAGTAAAAAGATAGAAAATCTCCCAATTCTCAAACTTTAAAGAACTTCTCTGCCAAACAATCTAGCTCAAGTTTACGTCGAGATTGACAGAAACAAGGATATAAAGTTCTGCCCAGAATCATTAGAAAACTTTCAAACTTTCATAAAGCTCTTAAGTTTAGCGCCCCAAAGGAGAAACAAAGAGCTAGCATCATTAGCGACCAACAGCTAGCCAGGCATAGCTTCCTAATTGCACTCAGCATTGTTAGCAGCCAACAGCTATCCAGTCATTGCTAATATTGTTTGCAACCAATGACTAGCTGGTCACAGTTTCTATTGGTAAGCAACTACGGGCTCCCAGTGGCAGCTAATCTGATAGCTACTCGGTCACAGAAAACTAACTAGTTTCAACTAGCATCATTAATAATCAGCAGCTAGCCAGAGATACCTAGCATTTCAATTGACCACTATTAAGTTATGTTTAGAAATCCTTTGTCGTCTGTCTGTTTTTTGTTTTTTTTTGAGTACCCAAAATACTGCCATAAATACAAGTGCTGAGCTTAAAGCTCTTTATAGTTATGGTTCATAATCATCAAAGATACAACTAGAAGTCAGTTGTTTATCAGAAGTGGACAGGATTATGATTATTATGGTTAGAATTGTTGCAATTTTCTTCACTTTTGGTTCCATGAGAGTATTAGGAAATATTAATACATTTGAAAATGTGAATAAATAGGGTTAGTATGTGCCTCTTGGCAATAAAAATCTCACTTAATAAACTTGGCGTGTTGAAGAACTCTATGTAAATTTTTTTTTTATAGCATTTGTGTTTATGGGGCTCTGATTGATGTACCATGCAGTAACAGCTATGCAGCTGCCTAAAAAGTCCGCAAAGGAGTTGCAAATATTTTAATAGTCACTTTTATCATTATTGCGATAAATACTACAAATTAGAGATGAAATTTAGTCTATAGCTCATCACTATACAAGGTTAATGAGCCATTTATTTCCACTCAAGTAAATTGTTCTGCTACACTCAATAATCTAACAGAAAGATATCCAGTAATTCAATAACCTACAGTTATATCTGCACACATCAAAGTATCCAAATGATGCTGAACTATATTATTTTCCTCCAAATCTTACCTCTCTGGCAGTAAACATGTTGTGGAAAAGCCCTGTTTCAGTCAGCTCAGTGCAGAGATTGATGGATTTCCTTCAGAAAGGTCGTACATTCAACATGAAATGTGGCAAAAGATTTTTTTCTCCTTCAGCTGTCTGTAGATTTACAGCACGCACAAACAAAACGGGAAGGTTGTTAACAGAGGCAGATGTCAAAGCGTCAGAAATCATACCCAGGTTAGTCGACCAAAGAGAGAAGATGCTGTTAAATGGATGAAGCTCAGTCTCTCAGATCTGCAGTAAACTAAATGTTGGGATCTTAACGTTGAATGTCCAGTAAAAATACCCAGATTTTACTGCCTGATGCAAGTTTTCACAGTCATTAATTACAAAGTGCATGTCCAGAACCGATGGCATCAGTTGATCTGGTTTGATGTCAGTGAAGTCATTTGTCCGGATCCTAATGCGTCCAGTGCATGCTCCGTAGAGAAATGGAACATTAAAACCTTCCTATAACAACTCAATGATGCGTCCCACAATTGGGATGGATCTCAATCCAGTTGGCTGAATTTTATGGTGAAAGAAAATGGTCCATGACAATCGTCAAGCCATTTTTTCATCTGCTGGACTCTAAAAAGCAGCTAGCAGTAGCTTTTCTATTTTGCAGCTCAGCTTTACTGCTGATCCAGGTTAGAATTTGGCTGATTTTGCTATTTTAGCTAAATTCAAAACAAGAAATGAGGACATTGTGAAAAGGATCATGTATTTCTGCAGCTGCTAACATCCTGATGGTGGCAGATTGAATCTTGTCCACCTGTTAGGATTTCTGTAGTGAGAATGGGGGAAAAAAATGCCTGAATTTCCTGAAAGGGAAGATGGAAAGGTAGATTGGTGTGGCCTCCCACAACAATGCTGCTCTGGTTTTCACTGTGATGCTGTGGTGAGGAGGGACGCCAGCCCAGAAACCATCCCTGCCAATTCACCAATCAGCCTGCGCTCCAGCCCTTACGCTCGTCCCAGAGCATTATGGGAGGGCTGAAAGAATGAGGCAGAGATGTATAGATATAAACTGGTTTGCTTCTCAGGATTACCTGGTTTTCTGTCGGACAGGAGGAGGAGCTGGAGCCGGGTAGAAATGTGTGTATTTAAAGCAGCTTTGTCTTATTGTAGCTGAATTTTCTATTGTATTCTTATTTTAGTGTACACTGTAATAATGTCTAGTATTTGTTGTTTTTCAACAGTGAATTGATTGCAAAGCATACAACTGATTTTTAAAAATTTTTTATTAGTTTTTTTTTTTTTTTTTTTTATTCACATGGTGTCAACTGTTTACGCACATTTGAGTTGCTGTCATGATGCATTTATTCATTTTACCCTAATGAAAGAAATTCTTACTTTCCGACCAGATGTTCAGGTTTGGTACGAGCGTTTACCAAGTGTGAGGCAGAGGAATAAGCCCCTGTTAACTTTCACCCCAAATCACTTTTTAAAGACGTGTCTGTCAGAAGCTAAAAACTGAAAATATTCACACGCCCTTCAACGAGTCCTGGCAAACCGCAGCCTTCCCTCAGATCAGGTCTCTGCTGTCCCAAATCCAAGTCATGAGGCTGGCAGCATGATAGATGGTCACACAACCGATTAACCACGTTTTACGCTTGCTTGAATTAGATGGATTGTATTTCTGTCAAAGCGAGCTGAGACATGAGGCTTAGGTTGTGGGATTTCTTCACCGTTACCTGTGTCATCACTTTCTCTGCTCCAGTTCAGGACAAACTCAAACTAAATGCTGCGACTCTCGTCCAGTACACTTTGAAATCTTTACATCTTAGAAGGTCTCAAGTTTTGCATCAAAGCGACAGATCGCTGCATATTGTTTTTCTACATTTTTAATAATTGGTTTCAACTGAAACTGCACATCCCTACCAAATGGAATATCTAGTTTTTCTGCCCTCCCTCTTATAGAAAGACGTTATTCTCTTGTAACTTCATCATTAAAGGACACGCCAAGAGTTGTCCAACCTTCTCCATTGAGTTTGCTAAAGATCTTTCACAATCATGACGTTTGTTGGAGACCCAAGATAAAAGTGATGAAAACTAGGTTTCCAGCTTCCCTTTCAATTTATCCTGAGAAAGTTGTACTATTTTATTTTATTCTAAGTGAGAAGGAGAAAGTTAGGAGAAATGAGAGATGACTGAGAGCAGTAGCTTGGAGATCCAACAAACTGGCACTCTGTGGAAGTGCTGTGGGATGAGTCCAGGCTACCTATGGATGACCATCGTGGTGAATGAATACTTTTGGCGAATACTGAATTAAAAATTCTGGCAGCATTCATTTAGATGTTGTTTCTGCACCTATTCTGACCAGCATTGTGATGCTATTGACAGCCTACTTTATATTACTGAGCATTAATCATAACCGGTTTATGTTTTTCTAACCACAGTTGACAAACATTATTCCCAGGACACCACCAGCCATGCCTCTCTCGTATAAAGCTTTCCTGTCCCCAACTTAAATATTTGTCACAATGTCCATTACCTCTGATTTACTACTTTAAATATTCAGGTTTTGAGGATATGATTCTGTTTGGCCTTTAAAGTCACTTTTCCACACCTCTTGGGCTAACATAGTAATTTTTCTCCTGACTAAATTAAGTGGAACTACAAAATATTTATTTGAAGTTCAAGTCTTGCGTGCTTCCTGTGTTCTCGGTGAACCGGTCACTCGGCTCGCTTATTTCCCATCTTGGTTTGATCTGCCGTGGCCTCTGTGTTTCTGCGAGCCCTGTAATCGTAGTTCTGAATGTCAGAACCTCCTGTGGCGTGGGTAGTCCAGTCAGCGCGGCGGTGCAGAACAATTACCCGCGCACGTTATTTATTTGTCATTTTTATGTAAAACAGCTTCCCAGCTGACGGCGTTTAACCAGCGGCGTGACTGTCGGCGCTACACCTGAGCCCCGTCAGTGTTTTTTGGGTGGGTGTGCAGCAGAGAAGCCCGTCAGCATTACCTCGCAAAAATAAAACGGTTTTATTTTAAACACGATGTTGACCTGTGAGTGTGTGTGCGGTGTGCCGGCGGAGCGTAATGCTCTGGTTCCTGCAGCTCTGTGTTTTCCACGGCGGCGTGTAAGAGCGATGACATAATCACAGCTCGGTGCAGAACTGCAGCCATGTGGATGAAAGGCTGCGTATCGCTTTTGTTTGCTGTTGCTTTTCATCAGAGTTAAAGGTTAATGGCTTTCAGTTTAGATTGCTTTTTTGGTGCAATGCTTTATATCCCACCATAACACGGTAGCTTTATATAATTTGTTGCAACATAGACATTAAACAACAACAGTTTTTACACCTTTTTTCCTGTTTAACGTCTTTTTTTTTCTTTTCTTTTTTTTTGTACCTTGATCACCACCATTGGCTCTTATGTTGTTTGGCAAACTATCAACCGCTTGTTTGTCTGAAGAAGCTGAACTACTGTAGGGAAGTCTAAGTTCTCCTCAGAGACTCAGTTTACTGTAAATAAGCTGCAGTACCTCCTTTCTCATTAAAGCTGCACAGATTGAAGGAAATGTCATTCAAAATGTTTGATTAGATCCTTTCACACAGCAGCTGGTTTTTTGGCCCATCTGCAACTTTCACTTTTTCTCCTCCAATTCTGATCTTTTCACCCCCACAAACCTGATTTGTGTCGCTTCCATACATGGAGCTAAATCAGAACCAATAGTTTTCAAAGCGTCTGCAGCCTGAGTCATGTCACATTTTATCTGACTTTTACTTCCAGGTGAGACATGTGTCCTAATTCTGCACCAGAAGAAGCCAGATGGTAAATCTGCGCGTAAACGATGTAAACAGTCTGAGTCAGTGAAGGCATCACATCCCAATCCCACCACAAACTTTTCTCCAAGAGGCCATTGCTGTTATTTGTTCTGTTTTTTCATACTTTTCTTAATATCTTGTGACAATCCTGTCGGGTCCCGTTACTGAATGAACTTTAAAGTTGATCCATAGACAGCGGCGGCCATTATTACTTCTGTAAACAGAGCTGCCGTGTGACGTCTACGCTGTTATTCTGTGACTCGCTCTTGCAAGTTTGATTGCGGTCGCGTTTGATTAGTGATATGAACGTCCATGCGAAAAAAGTCAGATTACAGCAAAAAATTACAATTTAGCACCGATCCCTGCCATGTGAACCGAGCCTTAAACACTCAATGGATCCCTGCCTATTCTGAGGAACTAAAGTGAAAATTATTTGTGGAAAAATTTTATATTTCTTGGAGCATATCAGGAATATTCCAAAGAAAATTAAGTTTTGGAACCTGAAACACTTCAATGCTATTCTGGTTGACACACTATTGGCTGGAGCCATCAATGTCATTCATTGTCCTTTTTTCTGATTGGCTTTTCTCCCAAAACTGGAGATAAATCCATGGATGTTAGCTTCTGCTGTAGAATTGTTTCCACAGAGCGTATTAATGTATATGAAGACATGTTTGGTGTTTAACATGTTATAAGCAGTTTTTAGAGAGAGTATCGGGCATTGACAGGTTTTTGTGGTCCCTAACCTTTGTAAGTACCAGGGAAGCACTGTATGATGTTTCCTCATAACTGTGTGTATAGTCTGTTATTGAGGCTGATCACAATGCCTGAGTGTTTGTTTAGGCTGAAGGTCAGATACAAAAACCTTTTACCTGTTCATTAAATGCATCAAAACATAAAAATCCCACTGTCGTTTGTCTGTAAACGCATCATCTAATAGCAAATATAGTCTAATGTGTTGGAAAATTTTATCTTAACGGTTATTTAATTTTTGATCCGTGATACTAACAGAAGTTTTTACCATAGGAAACATTAAGACTTGTATGTAATTCATCTTTTACATTCAGATTTTCTTTTCCAAACCCATAATGTTAGATCAAGTCTCAAAGTTTATGAGAAGTAGAAGAGTGAAGCAGTCCAGTAACTGAGGATGACTGAATGATCGGGAGCTCTACCTGTAGTGCCACCAGCAGATCCAACAACAAACAAATTCATCATCTTGGAATGAAAGCTGCAGCCTAATCCTGTGACTGGCAGCTGTACATTTCATAACCTGCTGTCCCCCTCAGTCATGTGCAATATTTGTTTCTGCACAGATAATAGTGCAGTTTTTTATGGCATTTAATCAAGCTGCTCTTTATTCTACTGGATGCGTTGCATCAGGATTAATTCTTTACTTTTGTTCTTCTTTGCCATGCTGGATGTTTGTTTTCCTGCTTGGACTGACATTTGCTCAATCTGGTTATTTTAATTAAACAGCAACTTTGATCTCCTGTAAGTAAAAGTAGGTGGTTATTATTTTGTAAGCATGGAATTGGAATCTCTCATAAATCAACAATTGAATTCTGGTTTTATTTCAGTTTTGCTTTTCTGAGGCTAGACAAAGAGGCAGATTCATGCTTAAAAATTTTTTCACTAAGAGGATAAAAACATTCAGACCGGAGCTATTTGGGTTACGCAGACTCTGTGTTAAAAAAATACCGTCTGCTGAAAGGTGTGGTCATTTCGGCGCAGGAGAAGAAAGTGAAGAAAAGTAACCTGCTACTAATGTGAATTTTTCTGGAAGTGCAAATTATGTCTATAATCAGACAGATTGAACTTTAAAATGATTCTGTCTTTGTTTCAAAATAAGGAATACAAATTGTATGATTCTATGTTCCTACAGATGTTAAACATGCAGAGAATATTACTATACACAATGAGTTCACAGCTACCAGGCTCTTTTATACGAACATTCAACAAGGTATAATTGCAGAAAACCTTTCTGACACAATACCAAGTTGGCACAGGTGCATAGAACAGTAGTTTTCAACTCTGTAAGGCCATACTGGTATAAACTGTGCCATAATTTAACCAACGTTTTTATCCCAAAGTGAGTAGGTTTATGGGAAATATCATTGTAATCTCTTATTGGAGTAAAAACATGATTCCTCCAGTCACACAGTGATTTCTTTTGTACAGTTTTCAGCGGTGGTGTCAAAACTTTTTAACATGCAGGCCCAAATTGTCAGGTTTAAAGTTTTCTAAAAGAGAGCGTAGCCATAGAAACATGAAGTTTGAATGGTTACCAGAAAGATGGGACCAGTTTCTTGTTCTTTCACCATGAAATAAGGTTCAAAGTAACAAATGTAATCACTGAAAGAATAAAAACTGTCAACTTTTAGTGGATTTGTTTGTTTTCTGATAAAACTGAAAATGTAAAAAATATCGACCGTCAGAATTATAGTATTCTTAAGTCGCGGTTGTGAACCGCCAAAACCAAAAACACTAAATGTCTGTAGCACTCCTGGCCTCTGCCTCTCTCTGCATGTGGCTGCTGTCTGCTGAGCTGCATGTGGTGTTTGCTCCGTCATGGATTTGCTGCTATCTGCTTTGTGAATCTAGTGCCGGTGGAAGACAATGCGGTGCTCTGTCAGCTGAGCCGGGGTTTATTTTCTAACGGATCATTTTCTTGAAAACGGCAGGAGGCTCTAGCCTTTGGATAGATGTTTAGTTTAGTGAACGTGTGAAACATGTCAGTTGAGTACATCTTTGTTCACCACCTTATTTGCCTCTATGAAGGTTTATTCTCTGTTAGGCTTATTGTGTATTGCTTAATGTGTAAATTATGTAATCTGAATTTTTTCAGATATCGACCATGATAATTATAATTATCATGTAATTTATAATTACATGATAAATTAAAATGAGGGCAATAAATTTAATTTAGACAAAAACTGTTTTAATGTTGAAAATCATTTTGACAAAAGCTCCAAACGTTTGACACCAAGTATATTGTCATGATTCTATGTTCCTACAGATGTTCCACTTCCTTCCAGCCGATTCCTTCCTTATCTGCCATGTTTGCCTGTTTTTCCTGTCTAAGCTGAATGATCATTATTATTTTTTTTTTTACATCATTTTGGTCTTCATAATCCATTTTAGTTATTGTTAGTTCAGTTGTTTTGTTTCGTTTTGGATTTTTTAAATATTTTAAATACGTCAGTAATTAAATAGTTAAATCTTTGAGTGGGCATACCTGCATTAATAAGCCATTGTTATATTAGTAGAAAAGGACTCAAAATAACAATATTATCTATTATCGCAGTCATTTCTGGGACAATTTATCATCCATCTAGATTTATCGTGACAGGCCTTTTAGTTTCTTTAGACGGTTCTGCTGTTAAAGCTCAATCCTTCGGTTAATGCAGTGTCGCTGCATATTATTTTCTCTTGATGTGTCCTCCAGCTCTGTTGTGCGTTTTATCTCTCTCCCTTTCTAGGTAAGTGAGATTTCCCGTGCTCCATCCTGAAACACACACCTCTCACCCCGCCCGTCAGGGAATGCCCCCTGGAGATGCAGGGTGCCGCGATGATTCATCAGCAGCCGAGCTGGTTAAAAATATTCCTCCTACTCCTTCTCCTCCTTGCGCTCCGTTTGCCTCTGATTGTCAGAAGCTGCTGCTGCTCGCCCCTCAACCAGACCTGCAGCCTGTATCGCCGCAGCGTCTCCTAACCTCTCCTCCAAGGTTGTAATGAGCTCTGTTATTGGTTTAACATGCAGCAAAGAGGGCTAAATGTTAAGGTGACAGTGTGCTGATCACTGGGTTGTTGGTTTGTCCTTGCCTTGCATTGATGCACAAAACCCAATTAATCATTGTTCTTTATCAGCGCCTTTATTCATTTGGGTCGCTGACAGGTTTTTGTCTTCGACCTTGCTGCCTTCCACGTTGTTTTTTTGTCTCTTTTAAAGCTACCTTTTCAGGTCAGGCTCTCATTAAGAGGCGAGGACAGTTGAGTTCTCCCAACTTTCACAGAACTCCGACCTTGGCAGCGGACGGTAAATAATAATCATCTCATTGTCTCTGATGCAGTTCCCGCTCCGTGTGACGGGCCCACCCCGCCCTCCGCCTCGTCTTCCTTCCAGCCGATGCCGGCCTGAAGTGCGTTTTATCACCTCCTTCCAGGCGGACCAGATTAATCCAGTGAAATGTGTTTTAGCTAAGTCACTTCCTTGACTGTGGAGGGAACGAGGAGAAGAGGGTCGGTTCTGTGTTTCTGGAATGACAATTAGCTCGGCTTCTTTTCAGAAATGGTGTTTACACCACGCAGATCAATCGCTTCGTGGAGCATTGTTTGGGCTTTAACTTTTGAGGTCCTTTTTTTGGGCTTTGGGGATGACGAATTCTCCAGCAACGCTCCGGCGGACCCGGCATCCAACTGATGCAACACGGCTGCAATTGTCTCTGCTTCAGAACAGAGCTTTCTCAGATCAGTGGTTCTGCCTTGCTGTCTTCTTCTCGGCTCCAGAATGCGGCTTCGCTGGGGGACGGTGTGGTGGCCGAGGCGTGCCGAGTCCCTGCCGCTACCAGGGACTCGCTGTGTGACTCAAACCGAAACCTCAGCACCGGCAGCTTTCCCTTCCTTCCTTTCTGTCCCAGTGGCGGTAAACCTCAGCGCCTGGTCATTCTGGGAATCGTGATCCGACCTAACAGCAGCACATTAAGAATAAAACCCAGATTTTTCTCAGAAGTCAGTGATTCATCTCGAGGTGAATGATTCTTTGTCCTCCTCTTGGCTGCGGCTCCCCATTTGTCCTGTGTGCGGCGGCTGAATGACTCGCTGTGTTCACTGTGACAGGGTGACAGCACGGCCCCTGAGGGCCCAGATAGACCTCCCAGATGATGGAGTGGGTGAGACGTCTGCCGTGGAAGTACAGCCGGTAGCCCTGGGTCCACAGCTCCCTGTTGAAGCTGAAAAATGTGATTTCAGCCTAAGTGAGCTGTGTTGACTGAAGATTCTCCAGCTGCAGACCTCAGGTTGTTGGTGCAGGTCGTCGGCGCGGGATTGATGGCTGCACAGTGTTCACCATCAGCTCATAGTGACCTATATGTTATATAAAGAAACATGTTACCTTAATGGCATGAGAATGTGGACTGCAGCTGTTACCAACCAGAGTAAAAAGCAATGCTGACTGATTTATCTCTAAATACAAATAAGAACTAGATTGTGTGATAATTATTTGAATCATATAAAATGCGTTTATTAAGGGCAAAAAAACTGTCCAAACCAACCTTTAACTGCTGGGCAGCAGCAACTGCCAAAGTTTGTGATAACTGCTTAAGGTCGTGCTGCTGTATCTCAGTCAGATTTAAGCTCAAACTTTGACTATGCCACTATTATATCATTTAGTTTATATGTTTGTTAGTTTTTCTTTTTGTGAGCGGTTCAGAGGTAATGAGTTTTGGATCTCTGTTCTAAACCAAAGTGATTTTAAATTTAATGTCACAAACTGCTGGATCCATGAATTCTGATCCAGCCATCAGCCACATCAAGTCTCCCAGGTGTCAGTAAAAAGTCATTTTTCTGAAATGTTAGTTTAAGGCCTGATGTGACAGGATGCATGTCTTTCAAAAGGGGTCCAGCTTTGGTGTTTGGGTTTTTGTGACGTCCTAGTCATCAATGAGCTGTTGGAGGAATTTCTGTCGGTTTAGAAAGTCTAGAGAGTAGGAGTAAGTAGGATTATTGTTGTCCTCAATAAAATTTCATCATTAGTATCTCAATATTGTATTACATTAAATATTTTAATCTAACTGGTGTCCTGAAGAAACCTGTTTAAAAATGGTTTTGTTATTTTTGTTTGTGGGGCTTTAACTGCAGTTAAATACTACAAATTATTAAAATTTACCATCCATATTGCCCACTTCTACCAGGCAGCGTTTCAGTGTCTGAAACATTTTATTGTTACAGAGCTAATAAATCTGACTACAGACGGCTGAGACTAAGATGGGTCGACTGTGGGAACCACTGGACTGTGGAACAGATCAGTAGTATGAGAAAAACCCGCTAATGCTAACTGTTTGGCTGTTCTGTTAGCAATTAGAACAGTTAGCACCGGTATATAGCTGCTTCGTCTGTTAGCGATTAGCACAGTTAGCATTGTTACAGAGCTGTTTTGTCTGTTAGCAATTAGCACAGTTAGCATCTATACAGAGCTGCTTCGTCTGTTAGCGATTAGCACAGTTAGCATTGTTACAGAGCTGTTTTGTCTGTTAGCAATTAGCACAGTTAGCATCTATACAGAGCTGCTTCGTCTGTTAGCGATTAGCACAGTTAGCATTGTTACAGAGCTGCTTCGTCTGTTAGCGATTAGCACAGTTAGCATCGACACAGAGCTGCCTCTTGAAGCCATTTCTGGAAGGTAAACATTCTCACCTTGAGTCTCAGTCTTCCTTAAGTCTGCCAGGATTTCTAAATCTTTCATTTTTCATAAAAATTGGATGGTAAATGCAAACAAAATAAAACTTTCTGTGGTCCTGTCGCTGTTTTGGAAATCTGACACAACCGCCATGAAGTGTTTCAAAGATGTTTTTCTAGATCTTTGCACAAAAACACTAGAAACACTACAGATTTTCAACACTAAAACATCTTGAAAGACGGTGATGCTGAACAGCTGACTATCCAATAACAGGCCTTCTGTAACAAGCTCCGCCCATCAGTTGAAACAATGGGGACTCCTCTATTGCCAGATTTTTTGGTGGAATGTAACATCATATTATTCACAGAAAAGTTGCTTTTTGATGGATCTTTTCAAAGAGCATTTCTAAAATATTCCAAAGGAAATTTAAAGTTAATTTATTGATTGGCTGGTATTTGTAAAGTAGCCGATCCAGGAGCACTGGACCCCGAGAGCAGTTTTTAGATGTGCCACAGGTACAAAACACTGGAATGAAAGGGCTTAATGACCTCCTTCTAGTGTAGATCAGTTCTCCAGAGTCCTGCTAATGACCTAATTATTTTATTCAGGTGTGGTGCAGCAGAGGCACATCTAAAGGTTGCAGGACAGTGGCCCTCCAGTACTGGAGTTTGACTCCTGTGCCCAAGAGCCTCAAAGAGCAACTGTAGATGTTTTGCTGTAGTGCTAATACTGTGCATATTAATGCATATTAACGTACATTTGGACCATCAAAATAGTTCAAGAGTTTTTATTGGGGATCTCAAGTATTTGCGGATTTCAGCTATTAATTATCCGAGGGAACAGATCTGCCCTCGAATACTGGTATAGTACTGTATAATTAATCAAACCATTCATGTATTTGCAGGGTGTGTTTGGATTACACATCCTGCAAACACCCTACAGACAGAAGTCTGCATATGTAATTTATTAAGTTTTGTCAAAATAAACGAAGCTGCAGTAATACATCACCAATGCTTTTCCACACCTACACCTGATCTAATAGTGAGGTCAGTACCAATACTGGACCAATAGACCTTTTTCAGGACAACCGGAAGCTGCATCTGATAGGGCTGGGGTACTTCCTGTTTTATTGGCTGTATTTCAAGTCCTCTAAGAAAAATGTTTCTCCTCCGGTCCTTTTCATCATCCTTACTTAATTTGCCAGCTCTTTCTTTCACTGATGAGGAGGAAATCGCAGCGGCGAATTCGCCCAACAAAGTGTGAAAGGATCCAAGTTCTTCCACGAAGAATATATCCACAGCTAACAACACATTTTATATGGCAATTATTAAAATACAGGTGGGAAAGGAACGTAAATGGCTGCACGACACAATCAAAAGAGGAATAAATTGTCTAAATAACTATA
>CAEGAE010071136.1:0-12694 GCA_903067095.1 Girardinus metallicus | reverse complement strand
TGCTGCTAACACTTAGCTTTCGTCAACAACTCAGGCGGAAGTGAGAACGCAAATAAAGTCCCGGCCGGAACACGGTGCGCTAAATAATAACACATAATATAACGAGGCTTCGAGGCAGATCAGTTTTCCTCGAAGAATTTTAATAATCGAGGTATCCAGGAATCGTTTCACTCGAGGAATTTGTGGACAACTCAAAGTTTTCAGCCGCTCATCATGCGGCTGAAAACAAGCCCAAATTACTACCCCTCCACCACCATGCTTGACAGTTGGCATGTGTTTGTGGTGTTTAGAACATTTTGGCTCATCTATCCAAAGTACATTGATCCTGTAGTCCTGTGGTTTGTTGTTTACAACTTTACAAACCTAAACCATGCTGCAAGTTTTGTTAAGAGATGAGCAGTTGTTGTTTTTTCTCTTTAGAGTCTTGAATCACTTGTCTGAACATCGCATGCCTGACCTTGGTGTGAATTTATCTGGAAAGATTCTCCGCTGTTGTAGATGTTTTCCACTTGTCAGTGATCTTTCTGAGTTTATAAATGACCTTATAACCCTTTCCAGATTATTGCGTTTTGATAATTGCTTCTTTAGGGTCACTGCTGATGTCAGTGATTTGTGTTTTTTGACAGATGGTGTAAAAGTTGATTCTGGACTCTGTGATACAGAGAAGTTGATGGTCTTGTCAGTGAATCCCAAATTTGTTCCTCTTGTCCAGGATACTCGTGAAAATAACATTTTGATCTTAATGAGTTTTTCCGCAAGCTTGCCCAGTCTTCTTCTCATTGCGATTTAATGAACTTTAATATTTGACATGCTAACTGAGGCTTGACGATTCTGAGATGGAGCTCCCGCATTTTCTCCAATTTCTCTCGACGTTTTACAGTCTGAGCTTAGCGGGAATTTGCAGGTAGGCTGATTCCTGGGAAAATTAACAACTCGATTAACTTAAAATGGTTTGCAGATGGCCTAAAAACCCCTCCCAGTTTGACGTGGAGCAGCAACTGTTTTTTTTTTTTTTTTGCTTTTTAAAGGTTATTGATGTCTTTCCATCCTGGCATTGTGTTTACTTAGAACTTCGTATTGCAGAGCAACAAATGACAAAAACTCTTGCTTTTTATAGAGTTAGCCACATTGATGCTGTAAGTGTACTTGAGTAGGTTGCATTCAGCAGCCAAGGTGAACTCATGTTTTAGTTTTTTATGTTTATTTTTATGTTTCATTGTAAATATTCTTCAGATTTTACACCATCTGTGATGCCCAATAATAGTGATTACTGATTAAAACCAAAGAAAATGTCTTGTGTAACTGTCAGGAGGACATCAGTGTCCTTATGGACCCATTGACTTACATGCAAGTCTGTTAAGGGAGACGGTTATCGGGTTAAACTTGTTGAGTCAGTTGGATAAATCACTTTGAGAAGAAAGTCTTATATTGAGGTTGAGTTGCATTTGTTTCTTCTTAGGCAGGAAAAACTTATTTCAGGGCATTTTACATCCTATAAGTACCTCAAAGCAACCAGTAAACATAATTTATTTGCTGTTTATTTTTTATTTTTTTATGAAGAGTGAAATTAAGGGGAAATTAAATACCTGTCATAAAACTAACAGGCAGAAAAACAAACTCTGAAAAATAGACCTGCTCTTTTATAAGCTCCAAATAAAATAAAAGCAAAAAAAAATCCCACATTTATCATCAGAAATCTGTCATATTTGAAACATAACCTTCCTTTGTTAAATGCTCATATTAGTTGCAGCCTCTGTGACTTAGTAAGTGTGATGTTATACCGGATTGATTATGCTGGAGGCAGCCTCCGCCTGAGGAGATGATCAAATATAGTTCACTCCCAGGTGCAGTCGCCCTTAGCGCACGACATGAAAATGTCTCTTTTTTTTTTTTAATATTATTTATTTGCTGCTTGAATCGTAGTATTTTCATTCTAACCCCACCTATGCTTTGGAATTGCCAAACATACATTAGAATGTCAGACACATCTTTCCTGTCCTGATCCGTATCTGCAGTGAACCTTTCTCTCTCTCTCTCTCTTTCTCTCTCGCCTGCAGACCACTCCAGCAAATGTTACCTTTTCATATCGGGGCTGGGAAAATAAGCTCTTTTCTTTTTCTCCTCCCCCTGCAGCACAAGTGGATCTGCAGGCATGATAACCTCCACCGCTGAACTGCAAATGTCACTTTGGCAAGGCGACCAATCGCAGTTCTTTTTCCTAGTCTGTGCGGCTCTCTTATGGGGTTCGCACCCGTGACACTGAGACTGAGCCGGCGTGCTCGTGTGAATGAGAATGAATCGGCGAGCCTCTCAGGTGTGGCCCAGAGAGGCTAACGGAAATATCATAAAATACCAGGCAAACCAGGAATAACTGTAGCAGCAAAGAGATGGATTTTGCTTTTTGAAAGCTAATTAGAACATCAGTCTGAGGTGGACGTTACCTCACAAAGTCGGCGGGAAAACAAACACTTTGTCTCCTCAGACATCTGCAGAGTTCAGTGGAGAGCAGTTCTTCCAAGGAGTGGACTGGTTTGAGATTCTGATGTCCTTCAGCTAAAAAAGTAGATAATAGTGAATATCAAATCTGCTTTATTGCATGTAGAAAAACAAAGCTAAGTCGCTAAAACCTTTACTACATTCCACCTTAAAGTCACATTGCTGGTTTTTGCTGCAGGCGTGATGCTTATCATATAATATAACAGCCATTCTGATTTTGATGCAGGAGTGACTTGAAAGAAATGAGAGTTTAAAGTGTTTAGTATGACTTCTGGTTGCTAATAGCGTGGTAGGTGGGGTTTTCTCTGGACTCCAGGCTCCTTGACGATCAAATGTAACAGCTTAACTCAACAGGAACTTCACACTTAAAGAAACAAAGTAGAAATTATTACCAGATAGAAATAATACTTTAGTAATCCCAGAGAAAAACTAAATGTTATTATAACTCATATTATCCAAAGATTTGTTGTACATGCTGATGTCGGTGCGCAGGAAGGACCTCCTGTAGCAGTCTGTAATGCAGCGTATACAGAGAAGCCTCTGATGGAGGACACTCTGTTGTTTCATACCCCTCTTATAAAGGAGATGATCTGGGTTGTGACCAATATTGGGCTTTTGTTAGGTTTTCACCTGGTTCTAATAATATGAATCAATTCCAGTTACTCACTGGGAGCTTTAATATAAGAAAAAGAAGAGGACTCAACTTATCCTTTTCTATCCTTGAAGATGTGTTTTTTTTAATTGCTGTTAAACAAGCTTTCTTGAAAGACATAAAACAACAATATAAATAGTTAGACTGTAGTATCTTATCCACAATTAGCATAATTGGTACATCTAGCATAAAACAAAAGTGTGTATTCCAGAGAAGGCGGACTTTTAACTTTTAAGTTTTAAAGGTCACCATATGCAGCTGGTGAGGGAAAGATTTGCAGTCTAAAACTGTACCTGCACCTTCTGGTGCCATCGTTGCTGCCCTGATTGCTGTCTAACATCAGCCCCGCTTCAGATGTAACTTGGAAGGCTGCTGGTCTTACGCAACAGCCATTACAAAGAAATATGTGGTCAAGGCCTTCAGCAGATCTGAGGCAATCAAGCATTTCGCTCCATATAGACTCTTTGCCTCAGACCTTGTGTGAGTGCCGTCTGCTCTCTGCTCGTCAGCTCACATCGCACACCACACACAGAACTGAAAGAGCAAATCAGGGCAGTGTGTGTGAATTTGCATGCTAGGTAATGCATTCCTCACATACAGAAAGATCAGAGACCAGGTTTGATTATAAATTATACTACAACACTGCTGTAATCTGTCTGTGCTCTTGCCTTCAAGGTTTGGCTGACTGATGGAATATTTTAAGCAGCGAGAGCGTCGATATTTAGACCGGAGAAGCGTCAATGGCTGTAAACCCTATAAAGATTGTCTGCCTCGACACATGCTTCACACATGCTTTGGTTTTGTTGCCAGTGATGAAAAGGCATATTTTGTGCTACACTGAATTCATGCTGTCTGTTAAATTGACCGGGTCAGCTCATCAGTTTGCCAAAGGTTGTCGTTTTCTCCCTCTGTCTGTGTAGTTTCAGGTATTTGTATTCGTAAACACAGAGAATTAGTCCTGCAAACCTGAAAACTGAGATCGGGATGTGAGGCACCCTCTAAAAATGTGTTAAAAACTTTTAGATAAATAATTTTATTGCAGTGACATAATATTAAATGTGTTAACCTTCATTTAATTGGTAGGGGAAAAAAAAAACTGAAATAGTTGTGTTTAATAAACTTGTGAAATACTCATTTGAAACTAACAATCCCTATAAAAAAATTTTACTTTAGAAGCTGGACAGGTCATCCATCTTTGGCCAATGTTTATCTTGGATCTGTGATCGATTCTTTAGTCATTTTCTGGTTTTAAACACCAATAAGACACTTTGATTACAGTCTCTTGTAACCTAATGTAAAAAGAGGTAGAAATGTCTCATTATTTCCCAGTATGGCAAAAAAAAAGTTTAGATTTTTCTTATTTACTTACTATCTGTGATCCTGTGGGCCTGTTTTCTTTTTTTAAAAGCTTTGGGGATCTTTGCAGGGTGCATATAGCACCGTAAACATTGTAAAACACCAGGAGAGTTTAAATAAAAACCTTGAAAACGGGTTTCTATAGCAGGATAATTGTTTCAAACATATGGCACAATCAACAAAGAAATGACTTGCAAAGTAAGTATTATAGTTAATGGCTGATCCTAGCAGCTGTATATTTCTGCATCATCTTAGTCCATCATCTACAGATCTTAAGCAGTGTGCTTTTTCTTTGCTCTTCCTTAGTATCTAACTATGTTTTAATGATTGACAAGACTCCCTTGTAGCTGGAGGAAGTTTCCGCTGTTGATTGACGGGTTGTTTTTTAGCTTTTAGTTACAGGTCTCATTCCATCTAGAGGACATATCTCAGGACGCTGTCTGTTGATAAGACATCAGGCAACATGATCCTCCGTGGCTATGAGGATTAGGTGCCCAGTTTTAAAGTTCCTAAGCACCTGGAAGGAATAGGTCAACTACAAAGTCACTTCATTTGAAAAACTAAACCCAGCAGTGCTGCAGCATTGCTGGTCCACCCTAGCCGGACTTGTAGAACATGTTGCTAAATATTCTTCAAGATTAATCATGCTGGTGCAGCACAGGCATGAAATATTTAATCTTTTCATTGTACCGTTAATTATCTGATGGAGATGCTTTAACGCAGACGCTCACGTCATTTTTGCTTTTTATTTTCTCTTTCTGTAGTTCCTGTGCCTGAAGAATATCCGGACCTTCCTAAAAGTGTGCCACGACAAATTCGGCTTGAGGAACAGTGAACTTTTTGACCCGTTTGATCTTTTTGACGTCAGAGACTTCGGCAAGGTAAGTTTAAAAAAAAAAAGAGAGAAATAAAAACTCTTCCTGGTTGATGTTTAACAGAAAGTCATGTGATACGATCTGGCTGCTTGTAACCTTAAGAGCAATTTATGACAATGAGATTTCCAGTTAAAAAATTGATTTCAATAAGCAATGGAAGCTTACGGTTCTTGTTGCTGTTTGGACTTTCCTTATGTGTTGGACATATGTGTGCATAGAAAAGTACAAGGATGTGTGAGTGCATCTGAAGTGCAGATCAGCATCCCTTTGTGCTTCCCACGAGTTTAAAGGTAGTTTAGACCTAAATCCGTCTGTTACATTAACCCCCGGTGTGGCGCTCAGAGCTTGGATGAGCATTTAATGTAACACCTAAAGGTCAGCAATCTTATTCCATGTCACTGGATGGCTGTTGCTATACTCATGAAAAGGAGGGAAAAAACACAAAAATGAGGCCATGCAAACTCATTTCAAGGCTTTTTCAACCTTTTCAGTTATGTAATGCTGTAAGCAAACAAAAGATGCATAAAAAATATCTCGTTTTATACTTCACCTCCTATTAATTAAAGTGAATCCAATTTCTCTAAAATAAAGTTCAGCTGTCCTACTAGGGGTTCTTTTGTCTTACATTATTAATTTGTGTCTTTTAAATTAAAACATAGGATGGAGAAAGATCAGAATTTATCTAATTTTACAAAGAAGGATCCAAAAGCCATTAACAGACTTACAATTGAGTTTAAAATGATCCATACCCCTGGCAGATTTTGATGAAAAAGTATTTTCATTCATTCAAGAAGATGGTTTCTGAAAGGACAGGAGACATGGAAAGAGAAAAAAACATGTAAAAACAAGAAACGTTTCTGAATGTAGGTAATTAAAGTTTTTTTTTACATCATTAAGTTGAATTGTAGAGGATGTATGTCATATTAAAGATGGAAAGGGTTTTGTTTCCACTTGGCTTTGCAGTTTTGTTCCCAGCTGCATTCATGTAAACATATTACAGAGTAATTGCTGATGATTGGTGGGTACTTAATTATCATTGACCTGCATGCTGCTTGAAAAATGTTCACATTTACCTCTCAGCAGGGGAAAAGTAGGGCTCAGTCTTCCTTTAACTATTAGCATTCAGAGATTTTTGTTTTGAAACATAATGTGATTACTATGCTAGTTATACATTGCCATGTAAGGAGATTGAGACGAGCACTGTGGTTTTTGGAACTTTCTGCAGCGATCCAGAATATTCCAGGGACAAGTTCAAATGTGGATCATGAAGGATGGTTTAAAAAAAGTGATTTAATGACACGTATGTGTGAATGCTCTCTGGATGTGGTAACACAAACCAAACAACACTTATGTAGCCCTGCTAGCTTTAAATGGGCTTCAAGTTTGAATCAAATTGTATAGTTGTACCTTTATACTCAGCTACCGACAGCTACAGTGTGTTGTGAATCTTATCAACTTTATTGGGCGTTTTTATGGGACAATAAAAACAATGCAAATACATTCATTAATGTATTTGCATTTTATAATTTAATGTCATGAAATGGAGCCAGTTTGGATTGTTCATGAAGGTTTCCAGCAGTGAGGACTTTGCTGAATGCAAAATGGGCCCATCTAACATGAGATGGAACAATCTAGAACACTTCAGGTCGAGTAAGTGGCCCTGGATAGATCCAGATAGTTACACTTCCTTATCTGTTTGCTAGCAGACATCATTTCATTTAGTACTGAGTCATAGATGGATTAATGGCATTATCGGTTTGCATGAATGAACGAATGAATGGATTGCTGGATGTAAGAGTTGATCATATTTATCTGATGGCGGATGGATGGATGGATGACAAGTTGATGGATGGGTTGGAAGGATGGTTGGATGACATGTTGATGGATGGGATGGATGGATGACATGTTGATGGATGGATGGATGACAATTGGATGGATGGATACATGGATGGCATGTTGATTGACAGATAGATGGATGGATGACATGTTGATTGACGGATGGATGGATGGGTGGACGACATGTTTGATGGATGGATGGACGACATGTTTGATGGATGGATGGACGACATGTTTGATGGATGGATGGATGGATGGACGACATGTTTGATG
Organism: Girardinus metallicus; assembly: GCA_903067095.1. Taxonomy (NCBI): domain Eukaryota; kingdom Metazoa; phylum Chordata; class Actinopteri; order Cyprinodontiformes; family Poeciliidae; genus Girardinus; species Girardinus metallicus. The sequence continues at coordinate 5,206 of CAEGAE010071136.1, read as the reverse complement.
GATGGATGGACGACATGTTTGATGGATGGACGGATGGACGACATGTTTGATGGATGGATGGACGACATGTTTGATGGATGGATGGACGACATGTTTGATGGACGGATGGACGACATGTTTGATGGATGGATGGACGACATGTTTGATGGATGGATGGATGGACGACATGTTTGATGGATGGATGGATGGATGGATGGATGGACGACATGTTTGATGGATGGATGGATGGATGGATGGATGGACGACATGTTTGATGGACGGATTGTGAAACAGAAGTTTGCTGCTGTTCATGCTGAACATGTTGCATGTTTCACGGAGCCTTTCTCTCCATGTTGCCTTTAGACTCTCCAAGTGGCGTCAGGCCTGAAAAGGTTATGAAAGCTAAATAAACACACAGTACGGTCAAACACTTAAATGAACTTATGATCTCATTTCTGTTATACTTCTGCAAAAATGGGCAAATAAAGAGATTGGTCTTTAATCCAGGATAAGCATTTCCTGTTGGCTTCAGCTAAAGACAAAGTGTTTCTCTCCTCTTTCTAATCCCTTTCCAAGTTGTGTGTAGCTCCACACAGAAGGCTGGTTGAAGAGGTGAGAGCCTCTCTCTGAGCTTGTATGCTGTTAGTAATGGCATGATGTCATTAAATTCGTGATGACAGCTGATGCAGCTGGGAACATTAATAATGCGCCGCTTCATCCGAACGAGCATGTGTTTCTATTAAAACAAGGAGGGTGAAGTATGAATAAACTGTTAGCTTCTGTTATTTGTGGAAAGTCCTCTGCTCATTTATCAAACATATCTGTTGTAATCCAAACTTATCAACTCTCTGGAGCATGCACTGAGACGAATAAGGAGCAGAAAAACGATGAGAGAGAAGAAAAAGGAGACGAGGACTCACTTGGCAGTTTGTAGATAAACCACGAGACGACGTCTGACAGTCAATGAGCTCGCAGTGAATGGTATTAAAATCCAACAGCAGTCAGAATCAATCACACAGGCCCTCCATATGTCAATTTAGAAATTGCTTTAGTATGGTCTCAGCAGTGGCGGGCTTGTCTCACCATTGATTTTCCATTAAGGGCAAACATCACATTACAATATATTGAGCAGAGTAGATCCCTGTGATGTAGCATACATCTAAATGGTCAGAATTCCTCAGAAACGGATAATAAAGGCAGGTCTTTCTTTCTTGCACATTCTCAGGTCTCGGCATGTTTTCTTTTTCCTCTGTGGATACAAACAACAAGAAATAAAGAATATACTGTATATTCCCATCAATAGGTGCAAAAATGGCTCGCAAACAGAGCGTTATGTTTTGAAGAAATAGTCAGAAAACCTAATGAAAAAATTTCTTCTAGTGTCAATTTAAATTTAATCATAACAGGTCTGTTGAGATTTCAGATTACTTTTTAGGTTGCCATTGATTAAGCTTTTATCAGATTGTCATTGACAAGAGTAGTAGTTAATGCAATCCATAGATCCTGCTGAGAGTCTTGCTTGTGTGTTTCTTCCTGTGTTGTTGTAAATGGATCAGACGTGAGATTCCCACAATATGGCAACCTTTGGTTACTAAACGTGGTTTAACAGTGTCACAGTACTCTCAACAAAACTTTATAAAGTTAACACTATTAATTCTCTGTCACTGTTCTGGTTTAAATTAAAAAAAAATTAGTACTTGCACAATATTTATGTTACAGACAGATTTGTGTTTTAGCACCTGTTTATGTTTTTTTTCATTGGGCATAGCAAAAATATATTTTTAAAAAAGGTCAGTTTCTGTTGTACACAAAACCACTACCGAAATAAAAAAAGATCTACCACATTTTTAATTATTGTATGACATAGAAATGAGACCTAGAAACATTTAAGCTGTTTTAAAAAAAAACATAACTTTTGGTAATACCCTCTGTTGTAACCCTAATACTGGTCCCATGGTTGAAAAACATCGTTGAGTGTGAATTGTGAAGAAACTGTTTGTCGTTTTCTTTAGACGTGAGGAGAGATGATATACTTGCTTTTCACAGATTTGTTTCAAATTCCCTACATCTTTCTCAGATTTGCTACTCCTGGTCTGGTGATATGCGTACAGTTAAAGAACAAATCATTTTTTAAAGAATAGTTAGTCTTATGCATCGGTTAAAGTAAAGTGTGCTTGAGACGTAGCAAAATAAAGCAGCTGTGAGTGTGAAAGTAACCAAAGAAGTGGCTGATAAGGCGACTTTTTTTCTTTACTACTTCTATAAACATTAATCGGCCCCGTATTCACCTTTCACTCCCTCACACCGACCCAGAAGTCAGCCCTCCTGGCCTCCAATTCCTCTAATGATGCCTTTTCCCAGGTCACCAGGAAAGGGAGACCAAACCTGTCAAGGCGCGGTGCCGATAAAAAGTAATTGCGCCTTCAAGCCCTCCCTTTTGCCTTCCCATTGGGCTAGTACTAACCCAGATGGAGCGCGTAACCTGCTCGATGTCCTCTACTAATTTTTATTTTCATTACTTTGCATTAGCATGAACTCAAGCTCCCTTGTTAGCACTCTTTTTGCAGATGTAAAATCTACAGTTTCGTGCCTGTTTCACCACTCGTCTCTTCTCTCACCTTAACCCATCCCCCATCATTAGAAATTCATTATGACATCATTAAACCAATGAAATACAGCTTATTACTGAGGCCCCAGTGAAGGCTTTTATTTAAACACCTCCTCTCTCTCTTCTCCAAACCAGGCCGTCTCGTTTCCTGTCTTCCAGCCTATTTTAATTAGCCACCAAAGGAACATTGCTGTCATTTAAATGAACATGGCAATCAGTTTATTTGGCTGTTGCCATGATTAGCATAATTAGCCTGCACCTGTTAACCATCTATCAACAGTTTGGTAATTTTCCGTCTGTGAACGGCGAAGGAAGGAAACTCTCTGACAGATTTGCAGTCTTCATTAAAGGAAGTTGCATAGTTTATTTGAAATGAATGTCTCACCAGAACACCCTCAGAGACGCAACTGACTGGTGAAGTGTCCGAGCCGTCAAGGTGATGCTCACTGACTCCATGGTACAGCGTCAAGGTGAATTGATTTTATTTGTGCGCTGCGTTGGAATGGAAATCAGTCCTTCAACATGAAAACAGAAGCTCTTTGGCTGATTCTTTAGCTAAAGATTTTGCTTCATACAAAAGCACTACCTTGCAAAGACGTTCTCCTTGAGATCATTTACATTTTGTAATAGTACAACCAACGTATTTGCTGGAAATTTTAGGTTTTTGGACCAATAGAGTAGTGCATAATTATGGATGGGAAGAGGAAAAATACATAGTTTATATCTGAATATGTCCACCCTTCTTAACTCTGATACCTCTGCGTAAAATCTAGTGCAATAAATTGCCTTCAAAAGTCACCAAATTAGTAAACATGTAAAATACCCAATATGGTTGAAGACTAATCCAATCACATCACTCTGAACCAGCCATCCCCATAGTAAAACAGAGTAGCGGTACCGTCGTGCTTTATTTAATTCCTCCATGTCCATCCACCTAAACTAACAGTCTGGGCAAGCAGAGCATTAACAAGAGCGAATAGAATAGAAATAACTTTTATTGTCCCTCAGTGGGGAAATTCAGGTGTACCAGCAGCAAAATGACCGGCAGGCCGCAGATTCACACCAAGGTAAAAATCTAGAAACAGTGAAAAAAGAAACAGTAGCATCTTGGCAGATTTACAGTGTAAGAAAAAAAGTTTACTCAGATGAAGCGATGTGTCACAGAGAGGGATATTACAAAGAACGTGCGAAAGTTTGCACGTACAAAAAAAGTTATAAAAGCATGAATGCTAGTCAAGGGCACAGGAGTTTCAGTTAAGGATTTGCATAAATAAAGGTGTATTTTCTACAAAATGTTGGCTTAATTGTGTCCCTGGAGATGTAAATTGGAAGCATTTGCATGAAATTTCCCAAAGAGGAACTATTTGTACTGTTCCACTAATTTGACCTCATCTCACATCATTCTGTGGTCAAATACTCAAAACACACCACCAAACAGCCAGTGTGTTACAACATGAAGGAAGCTCAGTTGAAACAATAACACCAACCCCCAGATTTAATTTGTACCTAGCGCTCCTATTTCTGCTGCTTTTCTCTTTCTCTCTATTTCCCCATCCATCTCCTCCCGCTCCTCACTGTCCTCCACTTCCCGCTCATTCATCTCGCACCTCTCTCACTGCGAGAGAGTGTTGTGATAAGACAGAGCTAGCGGGCAGGCGAGCCACTATTGTGTCGAGGCGACGTGATTGCCATTGGACGTCGGTGTTTGATTACCCTCTCTGGCTGCCCCAAAAGCCGTGCACGCTGAACTCTGCTCCTTTTCATTTCCTTTTCTGCACTCTGTGGCTGAAAATAGCCGACTCTTTAGGCTCCACGCCCAGTGCTCAAACATCTGGAACGTGCCTGCATGTTTTAGCCGCCGTTGCACACCCTCTACACGGCCTTCCTGTTCCTTTTTTTTTTTTTTTTATTAGTATTTTACTGTTAATAGCTTCAATTTACAGAGCATTGAACTTTCTGACCTTTTTGCCGTCCTTGTTTCATTTTTAAGAATTGTTGCATGCCACAGAAAGCAGGCAAATTCTTAGAACAAGTTTATTAAAATACAAACACTAAAAATATTGTCTTTTTATTTATCCCAAAAGATAATACATGTTTGGTGTCTGGTTTTAGCCTGACTTTAATTTTGATAAATATTTGTGTGTTTTGTTTATTGGGCCAACAGGATCTGTTCTGAAGCAATATGGAAACTACATATGAAATAATGTATTAAAAATCTAGGCTTTTATTTGTAAAAACATCTTTATGTTTCATTTAGGAAGGTCATAATCCATTTCCTCATCCAGTTGATTCAAAAATCCTTGTTTACTGGAATCTGTCAATTTTATTTTGAAAGCCCAAGATAATCTCTCGTTCATTCTGGTATATATTATTTTTGAAAGGTAAAATTATCCATTTTTAGTGCCTGGTTTTATACCATTAGCCAGTGTTGTAGTACTGGAGACATTTTTTGATGGTCTCGGTCTCGGGCGCTGAGGACTCGACATTTTATTTCAAGACCGCAACTGTGGAAATATCACTAAACTTACAGCAAACTGTCCAGTTTATTTGTTAACATGTTTGTTTTCACTGGATGCAAAACGCACCGATTAAAATCCAAGCAATAACGTGACTTACCAA
>CAEGAE010071133.1:0-54542 GCA_903067095.1 Girardinus metallicus | reverse complement strand
AAATAATTTCTGAGATTATTATTATTCGGTGTACTTTTAAATTTGGTGTTCTCTTAAAATCGTTGTGAACATGCCTTTTGGGTCAATTTCCATTTAACATATGCCACTAATAGTGTGTTCAGGTAAAAATGGAAATTGACCCAAAAGGCAGACGCAGAGGAAAGCAGAGTAATACCGTCAGTGTGTCAGCACAGATATGCTAATCCATTGCAGCAGTAAGTTGCGATCCACACATTGCATGGGGTTATTGTTAGTGCCTAGTTAAGCAGTTGGAGTTTTATGGGCAATTGCTGGGCATCTTTCCAAAAACATCCACTGTGCCTTGGCCAAGTTTCTTTAAACAGAAACTCCTCATAAAGAAAGAGCACGCCTTGAATAATGGTTATCATGGAAATCAGGAGTGTCTTAATATTCCTTAGCCTCTTCAGTCGGGTAATTTCTTCACAGCTTTGGCAACTGGCCCAGCTTTAGACTAACAAAGCAATCCGTGGTCATTACAGCACACACATGAGTGTGCTCACTCACATACATCAACCCCACAATTAATGGACTGAAAGCTTTTACTGCTTCTCCCCCCTACTCGCTGCTTTCCAGTGAAATATTTTGGGTTTTTTTTACATAAAGAGGAACAGAGATTCAAATAGAACAATGCTGGAATGTGACTTACCTGGTCTCCAGTGAGGTGACAGGCGGTGAGGTTCTGCTCCTCAAACGACGGCGCTGAGCGGACGTACTTGAGCCAGCTGTTGCTGGTTGCGTCTGGGCCAGTGTCCAATGCAAACTTGACATTGCCCATGTCGTCCACCACCTGTTAAAGAGCACAAGTTCAAAAAGATGATACAGAAAGTGCTAGGAATTTACCTGGCGATTTTGATTGAAAGTGGATTTTACATCAAAACAAGATAGTTGTTTTGTTTTTGTTTTTTTGGTCTAGGATCATACAACAGATTAGTGTAAAATGGATTAAAATTGATAAGCCACCATGTAGAAACACAAAATTGCTAAAACACTGCTAAAATAATTGAAACAATACAATAAGCATTATCCTGAAAGAAAGTCGTATATCAGTCAGACATACACAGGCTTAAACACAGGGAAATCAGAGGTGTTTTTATTCCTTGATTTGTGAGATCTTCTACTTCACCGTCATTCTGAATAGCTCATGTCTATTGGGATCAAGAGTAAGAAACTGACAGTGAACCACCAAGATGGGGTACATTACTTTGCTATGATGTCACTATTTTGTTTTAATATGTATATAACATGAGATCAGCACACTATCTAGGAATGAAATTATAATGCACTTTGTGTGTCCCCAAACAGCCAAGTAATTATGTGTCAAATTATTCAGAAAGTTGGTCAAGCAGTCACTTTCACTTTCAGTCTTAGGCATCAAACACGCTGAGATGAGTGAATCCTTACATGTGCAGACAGCGTAGCATAGCATGAGATCAAATCATGATATTATGGGGTAAGTTGTGCAATATTGCAGTAAAATAATGTGCTGATTCTAGTAGATTCTTGTGATTCTGTATAGCAGTGGCACACATCTGTGCTACATATGACGTGTGAGAGCTGTTGTGCCCATGTGGTGGAATTTTTTAACATATAAAAAAAAAAAAATCCCAAGCAGCCTGCCTTATCTGGGGATCAAATTGCATGTCAAATGCATAGGTAGATCTTTCCAGAGCATTATTGTCATATCACATTGTCTGTTCTTCTGGCATTGGGGGGTGATAAAAAAACAGATGGGCAATAGTTTTAAGAAAACTTCACCATGTTTTTGAGCAACAAGAATAATCCTTCCAAAACCACAGTGTGGAGATTATGATGGTAGTTGAACATTTAAGTTGCAGAGAGCCAACATGTCAATGGGTGTTAAGGCCAGCTAACGTTGCTTGTCCTAACAAGGGAAGGAAAGAGGATAAGGAGGAGGGAGTATACAAACTGGGGCTTCTTTCACTTGTCTAATGACTTTCTCTGGCGTGTATTGATCACCCTTTGTAACCCCTGTAGCCCCCAGAGACTCAGAGAACGGGTTTCAAGTTACCCGCTTTCACAGAGAATGGAGGCGGACGTAAGGTTGAGGCTAAGGAGGAAGAGCAGAAGAATAGAAGAAGGCCTTATTGTTTGAGAAGTGTACAGAAAAGTTTAACCTTGTTCTCAACCTGCAAGATTTCTGACTAATATTCTGAGTGATAAATTTACAAAAGAGTAATTTGGAACTTTTTGCAACTTGACAACACAGAATGCCTAAGGTAAAGTGTATTTCTCAGAGGGAGATAGCGGTGAGTTTGGAGTCAGCTAAACCACCGCAGGATTTGAGTCTTCAGCAAGTTGGGCTCTGATTTCGCTCTGCTACTGCTGCTGATACTGATACTGGGGAGCCAGCATGAATTCTCTGGGGGAGAACTGGCCTGAGACAGAGCAAAACTCCTCTAATTACAACAACCAATCAACCTCGTCTGAATGCAGTGCTGACCTTTGGCTTGACTCTCTGCACTCCTAATCACAGTCAAATGTCTGCATAAGAAAGTCGAGGTGCGATGGAGAAGAACCAACCAGCCATCTGACATTTTTAGACGTGCAAAGTTTGTGAACTTCTCCAGCTTCGCGAAGGCACGGTCACGTTTTGTTTATTTTCAACCGCTCGTAAAGTGTGAATGACCGCGTTCTTGCTTTTTGAGTTAGCATGTGCAGAAGGTGCTTTTTTTGTGGGTGGGTACAGGTGCCAAGTTTAGTGAGTAAATATGTTGTGGGTCTGGATCAAGGTGTGGAAGCGTAGCTTGCATAAGCGCGGCAACAGTTTGGGGCGAAGGCAGGCACGCATGGTTGAGGTAATAACAGCGCTGTGCCTCTTTTGACCTGAGGTGTGAGCTAACCCGCCTTGTTAGCGGGGCCTTTTTTTAGAATAACAATACCTCTTGGAACCTTGGGTAAAAATAATTGTTCAACCCTTCAACAAGTGATGAAAAACCCTACTAAAGTGGGATAAAAGGTCAGATTCTGCTTGTGTACATCCATTTGCCGATCTTCAAACCAGACCTGTACGCAAATTGGTCCAGTCCTTTGTGTTTTTCTTGAATCCATTTAGATATGTTTAAAGGCTTATAATGGGGTGTAGCCCCACATCCCTCACACCTCTGCACACTGTCCATTCTGCTCCCAATTTACAACCCAGCCTGATAAAGTCCAGACCTTTTTTTATGTGCTAAAACAGACTTTGAAAACTAACCAGGCAGACCCTCTCAACACAGACATGCTCACCTACTCCTTAGCCTAATATCCTCTCTGCAGCTGGTGGAGTCAGAGTGCACTTGTCATATCGTTACCGGGGAGCTACAACAGGTATTATAGATATTTTAATAACATATGTTAAAAATGAAGCTAAGCTCCAGATGGAGACTGGGTGTACACACTTTTATGTAGTTAAGCCAACATACTAACCTTGAATTTTCCATACACTCTTATTTTACCTCCTCCTACCAGTGTAGCTCTTGTACACCCATCCGATGTTTCTTAACATGAACTTAATGAGCAGCAGACCGGTGTTGGGTTGTGTGCTTTCCTTTTTTTTTTGTATATTGGTTGGCACATGTGTGTCTTACTCTGCGTGTGTGTGTTGTCTCAGAGGCCTGCTAACACCCTGTCTCTGGGTGGAAACCTGATTTATAAGGCCTTAAATGAGGGGCAACAGAGAAGGAGAGCCAGAACAAGCTTGTGGCTGATTGTTTGTTTATTTACCTTTACCTTTCTTTTTCATTCACTCCACCTCTCTCCATCTACACGTCACATGGAGCAGGAGAAGGAGGAGAACCCGACTGGAAATCATAAGCTCCATGTGTCAAAGGGTTTTAAAAAAGAGTAAACTTAGCTACCCTGAATTTTACCCCTCAGTCACCCAACCTTTACAGACTGGAAATAAAACCTGAAACTACAATATGCTGTTTGCAAAAGAACTCATCATCAAATTCATATTGTGTCCCATTGCAACTTTAAGCTTGGATATATTTTGGGAGGATTTTATGCCATAGCAACACCAGACGTGACGTGTGGGTTGCATTTATACTCAGCCTTCCTGAGTCTATTTTTTTAGATCTATCTTTTGCTGCAATTGAGGCGGCAAGTCTTTGAGGACTGTCTGTATCAACTTTGCACAACCAGATCAAATATTGCCAATACTTCTTTGCAAATAGCTCCAGCTTAGTCAGATTTGGATGGATCTGATTGATCCATCCAAATCTGATGTACATCTTTCCACATATTCCTATTTGGGTGTTGGTGTGAACTTTGACTTTGAACGTGACTTCTTTTTTCTTTTTTTTTCCTACGCAATTTCCTTTTTCTCGCCAGAGTTATCTTACCCCACTTGTCTTCGTATGCTTGGAAGCATGCTATCCTCTCTTAATGTTCAGATGAACATTAGTTCTTTCCAAAATACACAGATGATCTAATCCTGCTCTAAAACTCCACAACTTTATCCCTGACCTGTCAAGTGTTTCTTACTCTTTGTTATACTGTATGTTCACTAATGTTCTCTAACAAACCTCTCGGCCTCCACAAATAGGTAGAATTAATACTGACACTGCCTCAGGTGGAGCCTATTAAATAATTAGGTAATGTCTGAAGGCAACTGATTGCACTAAAGTTTATTAAGGGATGTTAACGTAAAGACAGCTTGATGCAAGGGTTGATGCAGGTAGCATTGTATCATGCTTCAATAACCAGTGGAGATGGTCACCAGCTCCCCTGTGACCCTGAATAAACACATTGACTGGATGCTTTTTCAGATACTTGTTGTTCATTATACTTTAATTTGTCATATGTTCTTGTTATCACATGACCAAATTTAACAGAAAGTAGAAGCAGTGTGAATACTTTTGGAGCAGACTGTAATATTAAAGCCATTTCTGTCTTCAGCTTGCTAAAATTCTCTTCTTTTTTTCACCAAAGGAGTCAATTTCCTCATTCTTGTTCTGCACACTCAGGTTAAACATTCATTTAGATCTTATTTTTAAGCATCAGTTTGCTGAGCTCTGTCATTCTTGCCTTCCCACTAAATTTAAAACATAATCAACGTGACAATCACTGGGATCAACAGCTCACATCAGTCAAAGTTAATTACTTAGATCTAAACCCACAAACAACTTTGAAAGGTCAAGACACAGCAGTGCTCAAGCGATTATGGAGGGTTTTATTCAGACACACTGTGGGACAGGAAGGCAAACAAAAGTTACATATTTCAAATTATATTTTCTCTTTTTAAATGAGCTCATCTTCCCAATTTTCACCTAACAGGCTCGCAAGTATTGTCATTGTGTCACAAAACAGGAAACAAAAGACAAGAAAAATGGATGAAAGTCAATGAAATGAAGACTTTTAAGTTTATTTACCATTCTCCTTTTCTATTTTGAAACTTGATCTGCAGTTTGGCTTGATTAAACACAATCAAAAAATGACTCACTTGACATTACACACACGCACAACCTCACACACGTACCGTTGCGCGCACACACATACACTCGCACAACGACACAATAAGATTTCTCTGAAAGAGGAGCGGCTCTAAGTGGACAGGATGCAGAGCAAACTCCACAGGAAGCCCTGATAAGAGCACGACACTTATATCGCCCCTCACAACACAAAGGGGAACCTTTGACAGCTAGGAACCTTTAATGGCTGTCTCGGCATGCCCTCTCATCCGCCAGTTATATCTGACGGATGTCTGTGGAGCGCTGGGCTGAATTAGTAGAGCGAAGTTGCCTGTACGGGTAGACATTGGTGACAAGGTACATATTATTTTCCCTTTGACAGAGGGCAGAAAATGGAAATGGCTGCTCGGAGCGTCATAGTGATTGTGATTTTGATGGGAGACGAAGATAGGAGCAGACTTATAGCATCTCAGACGTAACTGCCAGGCTATTGTGTGTCTGAGGGAATATTTTTATAAGGTGTGATCGTGGCGCTTTTGTTGTACAAGCCTCAGTTTTTCAATGTGTGAACACACCCTAGTTTGCATTCATTTGTATACATGTGGGGTAGAGAGCAAAGCAGGTTTTGTCATTTTAAGAAGGGACTGCTTTGAGTGTCGTAGAGTGAAACGAAGAGAAAATACACTTTTTAACAGAAAATATCATGGAGAATTTGAAAAAAAAAATCATTTTCTTCTAGTGAAAAACAAGAAATGGAGCTCGGAAAACCTGCAGAGGGAAAACTTATTCTACTCCGGTTTATCAGAACGTATCCTGGGGAAGCTGCAGACTAATAAAATGTGTTGCTTGTGAAAGTGAGTAATGGAGAAATATTCATTTTCTATTCCAAGATTTGTTTTTTTTTATTATTATTTTTAAATTCTAGCTTCAGCACATTTGCAAAGCAAACCCAAAAAAGAGAGAGAGAAAAAAAAAAAAAAAACAATTAAACTGGGGGCTTCAGGACGGGATGCATTTCCTTTTAAGGGAACCAGGGGGCAGCCTGGCATGAGAACTCCTCAGAGGTGGGAAATGAAACTTCCCTTGCTCTCTGCAGCTGCAGACTTGTACTGTAAATATACATAAACACAAGGCCGGTGTGGCTGTGTAGAGAATATATGAGAATGGCTGTTGGAGAATAGCATGCACTCACACACCCCTACACGCACACACACGTGTACACTGTGTTCTACCTCGGCCGAAAAAGACAGACATGGAAACGCAGCAGCGACAGTGACAGATTGAGTGGCTGTGAAGCAGGCTGCAGAGTTGGTTGTTAGAAGTGTTGCAAATTAAGGTGCAGCGCGACTGAAAGGAAATAAAGAGGTGTGTGTTGGAGTTTGTATCCTTTCTGGAAATGGGTCTGTTTCCAGTTGGGAGGCCCCTTTAACATACTCACGCGCGCGCACCCACCCACACACACACCTGCACACCCACAGGCAGACTAATAAAGAGACTGATAGAGTGCAGATCATGAAAACGCTCCAGTGTGTTTGTAAGTCCTCATTCGGATGGGTGTGTGTATGTGTGTGTGATGGATGGGGTCCTGCAGAGAAGACCCTAGCCCCACCATATCACTCAGCAGTCTAAATGAGTGTGTCTCTGCACTCATTTGTGCGTGTGTGTGTGTGTGTGGAGTTGAGAGGTGTACGGGCTCACAAGGGGTCCTGCCATTAAAGTTTGTCCCACAGAAACTGGAGGGGAAGGCGGCATAAAGGAGATTATTCTTATTTTAATAACTTTAGTGGATTGTAGCTCTGATTAAAGGTGACATGGAAAGGATGTAAATTATGACTGGATGATGTAAAAGAAAATGACGGGGGAAAAAAGGGTGCTAAGGGGAGAATGCCTGAACAAAATTGTTAAATGTTTTGCACCAGCAATTTGCTTTATTCCTGCACCGGATTCACTTAGCATGTTCAACTAGGGGCATTAGTACACAAACACGCTCATCAGGTTGCAGTCTGAGGTCCTGACCTGATGGGGCATTCATCAAAACTTTGGGAAAAACAGCAGGAACTGTCTCTAAACAGCTTTTCTAAATGAAGCAGAAGCATTACAATTTGTAAAAAACAACAAAATGGTACATCCATTTAATGATTAATTCCAAGACAAAAAAAAAAAACATATATTGAAATAAAAAAATGCATAAAATTTCCAGAGTTGTACAAAGAAATTGTCACGTGAAAAAGTGTACAATTACATACTGTTAATTTCACTTAAAAATATTTTATGTTTCTATTACAGGATGTGATATCAAATGGTGGAAGATGGTGAACTTGACCTTCAATGACTTCACTTGATGTGTTTTTCTTTTCTTTTTTTATCTTCTGCTCAGAAATAACAATCAGAAGATCAAATTTTTTTCCACACAAACTTATTTAAATAAGTACTTTTGTGAATTCATCCTGATGTAATTTTTGTAAATTTTTGCAACTACACGGTGTAGGCATGTATAAATGACTAGTAGGTGAAAAACATGAGCTTATAAAACAGGATGATAAAGCATCTTTTATGGTATGACAATGACAAAACTGGTAATATTGATTGTAAATTATAGCTCATACTAAGCCAATGAACTCTAAAACACAAATAGACATATAAACTGTGATTAAGTCTTAAAGACAACACTGAAGGGGGAAATAGCCAAAAAGAAATTTACGACCTTACAGCCAACTCTGTTTCAGTTAGACTCAACATGTCATTGTTGAGTTTATTCAAAATTGTACATTCACAACGTTTCATGATAAGATAATCAAGTTTGTTTCAGCCCTTATGGTGACTTTCATTTTAAACTTACATCAAAAATGCAAACTCTATCTTCCATCTACATGTAAACCATGTAAAAACAACAACATTTAACACATTTCAGAGTTTTAGTAAGGAACCATATTTTTTATAGAATACACACAGAGACTGCTGTTTTTGAAGCATCAGGAGAGAACAAATCGCTAATCCAGGATTTCAAATCCAGGATTTCAAATTTTTTTTTATAGTAGTAAAAAAAAAAAGCTTCATTTTATCTCACACACAGAAAATTGCTGTTGAGGTAGAAAAAATTCACAGATCATGGGAGGAAGGACAGAGAGAAATTTCAAAGGCTGTTCTACCTTCTTTTGTTGTAGTTGCTAAAAGAGAAACTGGAAGCAACAAGAAAGAATGGTCAAAGCTCTACAAAAATTGTAGATCAGAAATTGACCTCAAAACTGACTGGCACACCTCTGCTGCCTTCATACGTATACCGGGTTTCATCTTTCATACATGTTTAGGTACGCACTCTAACATTCAAATATTGTTGTTTAGCGGGATCCTTCGCCTTACTCTGAAATCAGTGAAAACACGTTGAGTCCAAATAAAAAGAATAAGCAGCTGAGTTAAAGTGTTTCATCAGGAGGAGTCACGCTGCGAGGAACGATTGGACCTTTAAAAATAAAGTAGATCGGAATACGTATGGGTGTGTGGGTGTGTGCACGTGCGTGTGCGTGTGCGTGAGTATAAAGCCTATTACTAATGCTGGTAACAGTACACCTGTGTAGCCATGTCTGGCAGTCTAATGACAGCTAAAAAGGAAGCAGGCTGTAAATCCACACACAGTCGCACACACCAGCACAGCTCAAACACACACATCACAGGGGCAATGGCGATTAGGTTAAATATATAACCCGATTACTGTTTGTCTCTATGAAATACTGCGACGAAAGCTCCGTGTCATCCTTTTTGACTGTTATGCAGATAAAGTAGATGCACGCAAGGTGACTGAGAGGGTATGCAGCGTGAGGGTGAAGGTGAGTGAAGGCGTGTTAAACGTGACCCGTTTTATCAGACCAGGGCAGGCTTCGACATAATTAAAACCTAGGCAGGGAGGCGGGCGGGAAGGCAGGCCGGGGAGGGCCTTGGGCCTTGTAAAAGCCATCTGGGTTGTTGCATGAGTGTGAATGTGCTTGAAAACGTGTGTCTACACTGAACCGAGAGTGTCAGAATGTGGCCTCGCTCACTAATGACACAACTCCTGTAACTCGTATTAAATTAAGAGTAGCAGAGCTATCATCTCTGGTGAGTGCGCTGAAAACACATTTGCCAAACACACCACACCACCGTGAGCAAGAGTTTCATTAGGAGTTTCTAAGTTTTGCTTGATATGCTAACCAACTATTAAATATCATCTTTTAAAAAAATAGAGCCATCTTTTTATGTGATACAAAAGCAAACCTGCAGCCGATGCAGGTTAATTTTAGCGCCACGCTTCTAGGTCCACCTCAGCACCCCCTGAAGATTGTCTGAATGAGCAGGTTGCCATGTGCAGAGTTGCCAGATTGGGGTAACTTACAACAGGAAGTGTGTGCGCTTTAAGAGAGGAGAGTCGGAGAGTTTTTCGGCTGGACCTCGTTAATGAAATGGTCTTGTGTTATTTACAGCCTCCTGTTAAAAGGCTGGACAAGTGTGTGTGTGTGTGTGTGTGTGTGTGTGTGTGTATGCTTTTTTTAGATTAATTTGTTTTTATTCTGTGACTGCACGTACACGAACGATACTTGAAGTGTATGTATGTGCCTTCTGCTTCTTATGTGTGATACTTTTAATATAAATATATATATAGATGCCGCCACGGCCTATATCTGTTTTACCATTCCTCATGCTTTTACAGGGAGGTTTTTATGATATGTATTCAGGGCAATTAGTGAGCAGATATATTGGCTCATTATGCTGAAACAGGTGCAGTGTAAATGGGGAAATATGAACTGTACATCAGGGTCACATACACACTCTAACCGCAGTGTTTGAAGTGGAACAACCAGATTTATAAGCGTGACAAAAAAAGAGTCACTCAAAACCCAAATAAGGCCCTAGTTTTGATTTGAATAAAGGCCTTCTTCTGAAAATCACAATTATAACTGAGAAATTTTAAACTGCAAAAAAAATACCAACGTTTTTAATTGTTACCATGCTCATCACTCTTAAGTGGTGGCAAGATAAACTCTGTTCCTTAAGTTGTTTCAATGTTTCCAACACTTTTACAAGGAACAAAGTTATTGGCTGTTTATTTAAATCCATAGATGATGTCATAAATGATAATGTACATAGTTGTAATGGAGACTTTGGTAAATAAGAAATAATGCCACCTGATCCATTGACTACCAATGACCATTATTGTGTTTAAACTTACTAAATAACTGCTTACTGTAATAAAATATTTATTTATTTCAAGACTTTTAAAACATATTTAGCAGTGAAGTGAACAAATCCGTACCATGCTATATTTGCCTAAATAAACACATGGTTACATAGATTTATGTTGTCTCGTCTAATGAAACAACAGGCAAGCTGATAGAATTTTACAAGTTTAAGAAGCTTTATTTAAATGCAGTTTCAAATTAAACAAAAATGTAACTATTAATCCAATACCACAAAACGAGAACAGCCCAACATGTTTCTTTAAAGTTGTGCTTATAAAATGCAGCGCTCATTGCAATGTTCCTCTCTGGGTCTTACATGGTGCTGAAAACACAAAGCAACATTTCCTGTGCTCAGGCAAAGCAGCTAAATCACTCAAGTTGTATGAATCCAGTCCATGAGTAATGACAAATAATAATGAGGCGAGGAAGCACACATTCAACGCCGACACAACTTGACCTCCACTCTACTCGACTGACATGAGAAGGGAGACACAGAGAGGGACAATTCCTGGAACTATGCAAAAACAAACAGAGAAGTAGAAGCGCTGCTCAGGACAACGTTTCAAAAGAATGCAACTCTGACAATTATTTATTAATATCCAAATGTAGGAGAGTTTTTGAAGCTGGCCACAGAACGAGGAGATGTGAAAAACAATGCTATATTAGAGGCTTTTAACAGGGTGCCGCAAATGAAAATATCCTCATTTTGATGTTTAGGGCAGAATGAAAGGTGGCAGAAGGTAGGAGAAGTAAATCTATTTATGGACATATTTCTCAAGATCCAAATTCATCTGGGCTCCTGCTTAACATAAATTCCAAAAGATCCATTTTGAATCACGGAGATGTGCATTGACATAAAACAGAAGATGTCACATCAACCTTCAGTCATCCTCCTTACATTTTATATTTAGCAATAAGAAGTTGTTGAAACGAGATCAAACTCTGCGATGTGCAGAACATGCCACTCAAAGCCGAGGCTGTCAGAAAATGACAGCTACACACATTCCTCCTCTTGTCTTCGTAGCTCTTATCTTGGTTCTGATCACCTGTAGTCCTCCCAAGTTTCTGCAGGAGACTTAAATTTGAGACTTAGAATGAACAAGAAATGCTAAGTGGTTGAATTTGGTGCCAAAAAAGGGGATTGTAGTGTGGTTGGGCAGGACAGCATGTGGCAGAGCCCTTGCATGGCTGCAGGCTGGGAGGCTTATTGGAACCATCTGAGCAGAAGGTTTCATTATAAAAACCAGACTCTGCTTTTTCCTCTCTCTCTCTCTCTCTTTCTCTCCATCTCCTCTTCTTGCTCAGCCATGGCATATAACCAGCATTTATTGATGACCCAGGATTAAAAGATTTACCTCCGAATGAAATGACTTTAGAAAGCCAAATGTCTCGTTATTTAATTACAGCACAACTTTTAGAATATCACATATAGCAACAGAAAAAGAGAAACATTTTTATTTTAAAGCCTTTCTTACTTCGAACTTTTTGTTATTGCCAAACTGCCTTGAAAAATAGTTCATACCTTATAATTGTTTTCACATTTTGTGATGTTATTTTAAGATTTTTTGTGACAGACCAACAAACAATATAGATAATTGTGGAGTCAATGAAAAATTATCCACTTTTAAAAACATTTTACACTAATTAAAGTTTGAAAAGTTTGTATTCACCCTTTTACTCTGTTTCAGGTAAATAAATACCACAAGCCATGTAGGAAACAAAGCAAACATTTGGCAAGAAGCTGTTTTTGTCAGAAAAAGTAAAAGGAAAATGACATATGTCATGTTGGAATGATTGGCAAAATATTTGTAAGCTATACAAAACATATCAGTATACCCACAGAGTAGATCGAGCTCCCTTAAATATTTTTCAACACTTTATTATGAGAAAAAGTGTTGCTAGCAAAGTAACAAAGGAAGAAAGTAGTCAAAAAAATTCTGCCCCAAAAAGTTCTGGAAAATATGACAGGCAATTTTAATCAGCCCTCTTAACTCAGATGCCCCTAAATAAATGCCAGACCCTTCATAAGGGATATGAATGCACCAAATTGGTGCTACCTGTATATTATGTGAACTCTGTCTGAATACCGTTTCAGTTAAGTGAGCTTTCCACTACATCAACATGCTTCCTGCAGGTGGAAGTGATATTAATGTTTTCCTGATGGAAAATCTGCAGGAGGAACTGAAGCTTAAGACTTCCAACATCAAATACTTGAAGTTTATTGCCAAAGATAAATCATCGAAATACAGGTTCAAACATACAAAAAGCTGCTCTGCTGTCATAAAAATAGTTGACATAATGTTTTATCTCAAAGTTTAAAAATAACTTTTGGCATTCTCTCTGTTAAACTCTAGATAAAACGGAGCAATTAAACAATTGTTTTTCATCATCATTTGGGAGATGTCTGGTTCATCTACTATAAATTTAACCAAGGTCTTGGTTAAATTTATATATTTTAAATCTTAAACTGTTAACGGTGTCAGTATTTTTTAGCATAACTGTGGATAATTTATTTGTTGTACAGTGAAGTTTACAGATAACATTTGAAATAAAAACCATAACTATTTCAATGACGTTCGCTTGTAGTTGCAACATTTGAGAAAAGTTTTTTTTTGGCAGGTAACAACAGATGTACAAATAGAGTTGTTCTACTCAAACTGAAGTCTTGTATTTACTAATGAGACCCCTACTTTCACACACATTGTCACTGCACTTGTATACTATAGAAATTAGCTATTTCTATAGTACTCAAGGCTTCTTATTTACTAATGAGACTGTTTATTTTTGACAAGTTGTAGAAGCCAAATGTGTTAATATTTTTCATCAGTTCTTTGACAACAAGATGAAATGCAAGAAACCAAAATAAAAAAAAAGAACTAACAACAAACTTCCATTTAACTAATTTTACAAAAAATGCAATCTATATTTTTTTCCTGCAAAGAGATATTTATTGAAAGTACAACTTTTATTTATCTCTGGTAGATGTTTGTGGGACATCCCTGATCAGTAATATCAGCTATTAACTGTATATATGATGAGCTTCAGCTCATTCTGAACTAAGTGTACACTAAAATGTCTGTTGTCTGTTCTCTAGTATAATATTAGCATGATGGCTAAATCCGCTGCATGTGTTTCTGAACATGTGCACTCCACCTCTTCTTCTCCCCCACCACGGCCTGTGATTAGCCAGGACACGAGGGCCAGTAAAGCTCTCTCTCTTAAGGCCTGCTGGGAAGAAAAGAGGAAAAGCCTTATTTCACTGTTGTGTAAACCATTGTTTCATTTCCACACTTCTTTCTACCTCTTTTGGCTCAAATACTTCACAGGCTTTTTGGCTCCAGTTCAAGTGTGAACACAATGCAGCCATAGAGATCACAGTTCGCACCTCTAAGCCGGCACGGAGCACCCACAGGTACCGCTTTTTGGTCAAACTATGATTACAGCCATCACAACAACCGCAACTACCTCTTTCTGTTCTGTAATCTTAATTTGCACAGACAACACTGCACAGATGGTCACTGCTGGGATCCATCCTCCATCCCATCATTTGAACCTCCACCCTTACTTTGGCTCTCTGGATCCCCAACGTGTCAGTAATGGATCCTGCTTGAATACTCCCCTTCTACCACCAAGTGGCCTACATATCTAACTTTTAAATAGGAAAGCTCATCCCCTGTTCTGAGAAAGAGGTAAATGGTTGGGGTACCTGTAGGGAAAGAGTGTGTGTGTGTGTATGTGTGTGTGTCGCTGGAGAGGTCCTCATCCATCTGGTTTGTGTTAAACTGAATGTTATGAGTGTCAGTGGCCAAGGCCTGCTTGATGGCTATCAATCTGGCTTTTAATGTATGGAGAAATGAATGCATATGGGATTCCTTCGGTGAAGGTAACAACTCAGCAAGCACATTAAGGTGATTAAGGCATGTGGATGAAATCAGGCCCATGTGGAGCAACAAAAGGACCTCATGGGCTCTCTGTATACAGCACTTATTAGTGTTTATGACAATTTATACGCCACATAAAGATTTTGCTCAAATAAGATATAGACCTGTCAAATGAGAATGACTCAACCACAGATGAGAATAATTAAATGCTGGGCTTGGTGTCGCGCAATGTAAATGAGACAGAGGAGGAGATGAGGTGACGGAAGAAGACAAATGGTAAGGAGGAGCAGCTGTTGACACAAGCCTTCCCCTCTCTGTCAGATAAGAGATAACCAGACTGCCTGTGTTTACGTACTCCATTAGTGGCATCATCAATCACACCAGCTCGCATCCGCACTCAAAGCGAGGGGTGCGGAGGATTACTGGAGAGTGACTCTACACGGTGCTCCATCACTGCTTCGAGCATCTCCTTTTCTCCACTCTTCACACCGCTGAGGCCATATTGACTGGCATCTGAAACATGCAGTGCTCAATTATTTGCTCCCCGATTAAAGTATCCACAACATGAATGATTGTGGAGAGAATGATGGTTTAAAGATGCTCTGCTTTGCTGCAGTTCGCCAACACTGAGCTTTGGAGATTTTTGTGTCCCACCTGTCATATTCCCAGCTGGGCACATTGGCAAGATAATCGTGGGTCCTTCTTTGGCCCTATCCATCAAAGTTGTAGTTTAAATCTAATTATTGAGCTGACTGTAGATATTTGCAATTTTAGGCCAAATGTACAAAACTTATAGCCACATTATGACACATCTGCCCTACTGGAACAGAATGTATTCTTGTTTTTACAGTTTTTCAGCTCCCCACTGAGATTCCTCTTCCAAAGGAGGGATTGTCTCAAAGATATAACTTTATCCCATAAAACTAGGCAACTTTTAACAAAATAGCACCAAAAATAAAATTTTTCCACACGTATTATAACCAGAAGCGAAGTAGAAGGTATGTAACTAAATTCAAATCAGTCAATACGATTGCATTAAACTTCAATGAGTTAATTATATATTTTTTGGGTTGTGACATAGATTCTCTAGTCTTAAAAATACTTTGAGGCATCTTATTGCAAATTAATAAAAAAATAAGCTGAACTGAACTGAAGAGTGGGGAATAAAAAGTGTGTCTCATCATATTAATACCAGAGGGAAACAAAAAGTTATGAATTACTACTCGAGATATAATTTAATGGTCATACTTAAAGTTTGAATTTAACCTATCAGAAGCATTAAGAAATAAAAATTCTCAGATGAAAACTGATTCAGACTGATTGAGGGGTTTTGTCAATTTATTTGGAGAAACCTCAACTCCAATCAGTGATAATTCAGTGCAGGGTTGACCTGCTGATATAGACTCAGAAAGTACTTTTCTGTGTTTAATGAATTTCCAACCAACCAAAATGAGTAAGATTTTGAACTAGAGAGTCATATACAGCCCTGTCTCCCTAAAGAACACAGAAAATGGCCCCTTTAACTTAATGACAAGTCCAAATATAGCCAACCACCCACTATATATTTTTTCCATTGTTCTATTCCCATAGATCATGTCACACATGAAAAATCCAACAATTTAGTGAAAACAAATATTTCTAGATTTTCTTTTTTTCTATTTTTTTTAACCTTTTTTATTTTTTACACATCCTAATTATGAATGCCAATTAGTATACCATTGATATTGCCACTGCGTGTGTCGAGGTTTTGGTTTTTATACACAAGTAGAATACTTTTAGAAATTATTCATGATCCTAATAGGGTTTCCATCACAGGTGCAATAAATATCACAAGCTACCAAAGTCACCTTTAGCACATGGAGTTGGGTTTGGTTTGTTAGGGTCATGAAGGGAGACAAAAGCGGGGCAGCCACCCAACTTATGATCCCACCTGAAAACTTCTCATTAATGCACAAACAGCCCAAGGGGCCTAAGTCACTAATAAAATCAACCAAGCACAAAACAATGACTTTCAAACTATCCTCTGACCAACAGAGTAATGTAATGTTGTTTTAGAAGTTTTGTCGTAGCTTTGCAGAGAGAAAAGGAAAACTTTTTTTTTTTTGGATTGGTCCTGGGCTCCCTGTGGTCACATTAAAAGCTAAGGCATAATTTGGCTATTCACTAACAACTCTTGGAGAATGCTTCCCTAAAGGAGCACAATCAGGCATAATTGGCCAATCAGCAATGGGAACAAACACAACGATATACCTCACACGGCGAGGCAGTTGGACACAGGCACGAGGACAAGAACACAAACATAAAAATAAAGAGCACACAGTATTACTGTTATTCTCATTTTTGTTTAAAGGTTGGATGACTAAACACTTACATTGTCATATTTCCAGAGTTAAATAATTCCCCTTCACCCCCCCTTTTTTTTCCTACAAGGCATGTTAACAGTACAAGCTGTTAGATACAACAAGGTAACCTGAGAAACTTTCAAAACATGAAGCACAAATCATTAAAGGGTGCAAAGAAATGTTTATGAGATACATTTATTAAACTGTTGTAGCAACATTTGTAAATGGTTAGTGTTGGAATAAGTGTGCACGAAACTCATCATTGTATAGTTAACTTTCTATTGCCTTGCATCCTCTTTTAAATCATTTATTTGTGTAGTTGCCTCCATTTTACCAATTTATTAAGCCTTTTCAAAACAGTATAACCACAAATTTTCATGTAATTTATATGAATTTTAAGTGATAAATACAAACTCAGAACAAAACTATTTAGTGAAACAATATTGTGTATTTGCTTAACCAATACTTTATATAATTCCCTTTCTCTGAAATCACAGCTGCAAGACTTTTGGGGAACGCCTCGACTGGCTTTGCAAATCTAGACTGAAAACTGCTTATATGAAAAGTTAAGCCAGATTGAATGTAAAGCACATGTGAACAATGATTTTTTTATGTTTTGCCACAGATTCTCAAATGGATTTATGTCTCTGCTTGACACACACCATACCACTGTAGCTCTCCCTGCAGATTTAGGGCCATTGTCCTCCTGAAACTGCAGTCTCCGGACTTTTCAAGACTAACAGAATTTTTCCCAGTACTGAGCTGTACTTATCAACAGTCATTCTTTCCGTAAACACTGACTTACTTCTCTATTCGCATTGAAGAAAAGTACCCACAGTATGACGCTGCCCTCACCTTACTTCACTAAACCTTACATCATTAAGAACGCTGTGGGTCAGGGCTCAGCTGGACTTTACCATCTGCTGGAGGAAGAGGGTAGGATGTTAGACCAATTAGCTACCTCAGTTAACATGTTTTCTTAAAAAGAAGTGGTGGAATATGAAAAGATATTTTATGAGTACTTATATAAACACCTTAACAGCCTCACATATGATAAAACTCATCAGTATAAGTAATTTTGTGGTATACTTATAAAATGCAATCAGCTTTATAACTGGAACCTTTTTTCATTTTTTTAATTCAGCTTTAGGTTGGGAAAAAGATTTAGGACAGGACAGAAATGTGAAAATGTTTTCTTAAAATTCAATGCATTTACCGAGTTGAGTAGGAGCAAAAGTTTTGACCTTTACAACTTTTGGACATAAACAGAAATTTAAAACTGTGCGTTAACAGAAGCTGCCAAATGTATAGTGTGTATTTGAGTATGATCGATAACACTGGGGATGACGGGTCCAGCGGGTCACCCCTCAGCACTTAGGCATCATCATCTGTTATTGGATGATTATTGATCAGGTGAGCCAAATGGGATCAATATAACCGCAGAAAACTTAATTTGATAGACTTTGCAAAGTCAATAGAACATGATTTAAGAAAGAAGACCCGCTTTGGATTTCTGGAACAATAAGTATTTCCCCTACTCAAACGGTTCACACTTGTTTAGGCTGCATTTAAGACTTTAAATTCATAAGTTTGGGGGTATTCTGTAAAGAGTATTTAATGGTCTGTTATTGTCTCCTCCAACGTGGGATTGAGCTTGTTGGTTGCACTAATTACACCAAACATCTCATTGATTCTCTCTTTGCCTGAAGAGTGTATTCACTGTGACCTCCCCATGTGCTGGAGCTCAGGGGTCCTGGGGGGTATTTAGGAGGTAAACATGTTGACTGCACCTCCACCCCGCTGCACCACCAGCCATTTACTTCCCCACACGTGCAATTAACGAGGCGCTGGCTAATTTGGGGTTGTTGCGTATATGCAAATGAAAGGCAAACAAAGGCGAACGAGTGATGGATGACAAGAAAGGAACGGGGGTTGAATGGGTTCATAAAAGACACTTAGCACCACAACACTAATTAAAAAGCCATGGCCGTGAGTGCGCTGAGGTAACTCATTAGCTGCAACCTGCTTCTGTGCCACACAGTGCAAGTGAGCACTACCGCTACCTAGCTGAGGAAGAAGGAGAGCTACTTAAAGATGTAAAAAAAGAAAGAAAGAATGATGTATGTGCACATTGTTGCTTTGGTAAAGAGTCCATAAGGACATATAAGGCCAACCAAGTGAGTCTGGCATTAGCTTTTTCAAACTAATGCTCATTAGTTTAGTGCGGAGGGCTGCAAGCTGAAGAAAGGTTACCATAAGCATGGCAATTAGGACAGTAATAGGGTAAACAACAACCTGGCGACTGGAGGGAGTGAAGCAGAACGCGGCACAGGAATGATTACAGAGGCCGGCCATGTGGAGGTGGGTGACTTTAGCTATATTGATCTGTGCCTGTGTTGTGGAGGGAACTCAAAGTGGCACCCGCTGAGCCCGCACGGCTTCTCCCCTCAACTGAGACTCCTTTTTGTTTAGCTGTGCACACTATCTGTATGTGATTTGCACATATACACTACGTAACATGGCTCAGGCGTGCAGAGGCCTTTTCTTTTGGTACCCCAGTGTGGCAGTTCTGACAATTCATTTCATCTCAGCGGGAATAGTCACACCTTTTCCCCAATGGCTTTTGTATAACACCGACAACTCTTTACATTTAATTCAGCGCCAAACAATAAACGGACCAGAAGTAACATTCTTCATAGGGACCAGGAGGAACATACGCCGTGAGATCAATGGTGCAAAAAATTATTTTCTATCAAATGCTCGCGTTTTCTTGCAGACACAGATAAGAGCATGAAATCGAGCACAACATCCTGTCCTTGTGTGCGTGGGCGTGTGTGTATGTGTGTGTGTTTGAGGACGGGTGGGGGGGGTATGTTAGGTGAGAGAAAGAAAGGGAGTGGAGGGTGTGAGGGCCAGGAAAATAAATGAGATTATCGATGTTACATGTCAAATATAATTGCTGAGATTTGAGCAAAGAGGAGGAGAGGGTAGGCTGATGGGCTTGCTGATCCGTGGAATGCTTCATTTGGGAGAAAGGCCAACGACTCACAGAACTTGGATTGCGACCTCGGGTGCGGGTGTTCTGCGCAAGTATGTGTGCGTCAGATCGCTGCAGGAAAATGAGATCGTTTAGCCTCAGGAGTGAGTTGTTAACATTTAAACTCTCGCGCTGATCAAACACAGAAATGAAACCCATAGTCAGCCTTGTCTGCAGACTTAATGTCATAATATCAGCACAAGGTGACAAAGTCTTAGTTTGTCAGATCTAATACAATCTGATGTCTGCCCTCCCCTGCAGTCGGATTTTTCGTTAGCCTCTCAGGTCAAAACTTTTTGAAAGACAATCCATGTGAAATTCACTGAGGCCTTCAAAAATGTACACCCTAAAGCCCTCACAGCAGAGTGAGGTTTAATTTGTGAAGATCTGAATGATGAGAGGACCTGTCTACAAACAAAGACCTCACAGAAGAACTGCATGAACATATATTTAGACATATAGATATATATTTAAGCTGTACAAAGTGATGCTGTCTGTAGCAGTGAGTGAAAATATCAGGTTCCAGAATATGCCAGAGGAATGCACATCAAATCAGACAGACTTTTCCAATGATTGTGAAGTAAAAAGTGTTGGAATATAGATTTTTAAAAAAAGGAAATGATACGGGAAAGTTTATATTGAGAAGTCCCACAGCTGGTGACTGCTATCCCAATGAAAAAAAAAGATGTTCAGAAACTGCAAAATTGCATGAAATTAGAGAAGAAGGCCGAATGGACATCTGGCGTGAGTGTGTGATGGGGTGTGTATGTGGATGTGTCTGAACATCCACTCACAATGACACATTCAGAAGACTCCCGGTTCAGGAGAGGCATGGGCTTCTTGATGCGAGTCAGAGATCTCATCACAATTCTCAAAGTAAACATTCCAACTTTACTTGCTTTTCAACACTTTCCACTAATTCCGCTCATTCCCTCCATGCATCATCTTCATAACTAAAACAGTTTCTTTTCTGGGGGGGAAATCCTAAAATATTTGAAAAGAAAAACAATTATCCTCTTTCAAAATTATTTTCCATTTCATAGGCCAAAACAGCCCCCTAGAATTGCAAATATTCAACCAGGTTTGTTTCAGAAAAAATGCCAAATGATAACAACTTGCCCTGCTCTCTCTTTGTAGTATAATACATATCTCTAAGTTCATAGGGAGAAGCAGTGTGTGGGTATTAGCTAAGAGAAAAAAACAACCTTCAGAAATAAAAAAGAAAAACCATATACTTATTATGTCCCACTATATTCTTTATTTTCACTTTTTCTTTTTCACTTTTGCAGAAGCTTTGCTGCACAAGACTAGTTAGCAAACATTGGCTGTATCATGCACATTAATTCCTTTCATTTTACCAAAGAGCAAACTATTTGAAATTTGAACCAAAAAGAACTTCCATAACATTAAAAACAAAACAAAAAAAAAACAAATGTTCTTTCCAAAGAAATCAGACCTAATTATGAGTGATATTTTTTGTAAATTCAGTTGAGCTAATTTCTTTTTATCCATATATCGCCTATTCACAACAAATGCCATATCAATCAATATCAATAATCAATCATTAATCTATATTGTAGCTATAGAAACCATGCAATAAAAATTACATGGACTTTAACAAAATTGGGGGAAAATAGCATTAGGTGGCATTTTAGATGTTTGCATTGTCTCATCTTTACAGCAATCTCTTACACAAAGCATGTATGTAGCGACAGTGGAGAGGAAAAAGGCCCATTTAACAGGAAGAAACCTGGCTCAGTACGAGCCTCGTCTGACTAGGAGTTGTTTGAGAAGACAGGGTCGAGACACGAAAAAGAAACAGAACTAAAACATGGACTAAACAAAAACAGGGCTGGTGTGAATACTTTTTATGTCAATGAGAAGTAAAAAGTCAAACTCAAGTAAGTATAAAAATATCTAAATATATGACACATTTTAGGTAATTAGAAATACCTAAATTATGTCTTAAAAAGAAGAGAACATTTTCATTGCTTCATCATGGACAGAAAAAAAGTAAGTGAAGATACTTTCTTCAGCTGTCCAAAATAAAAGCAATGCGAACTGTTGTGTCCAGAATCTCGATGTCCCATCTGGTTGTTTTTAATTCTGCAGTGTGCCAAATTCACAGACTTCCAAAATCGCATGTGTAAAACAGACACTGAGAACAAGATGTGTAACAAATTTCCAGATGACACTTGTACAAACCAACAAAAATAAACTGCTCAAATATTTTTGCTTACAGTTATTTATGCCAAAATAGCCTTCAAATAAACCACCGTGATTTCAGACACAGGAAGTCTACTTCAAATAAGTTGTTAGCTTTTGCCTCCTGAACTAACTAAGAGACTTTAAACAAAAGGAAGGTGATAGTGCTACTTTTAGAGAGAGATATTAAGCAAATATGAACTTTGCTTTAAGGTCAGAGACTTTGTCAATGTTCTTCTGCTTAGGGAAATAACTTTCTCTAAATCAAACGTTTGTTTTGACATTTAAATTATTGTATAAAAATCTAATTAATCTAATTGATCACGTCCTTGTGTTTGTTTGCTTTTTCGGTAATTTTTTTTTAACAAAAATCATAGCCTCAAACCCGAGGGGTATACCAAACCATGACTTACATTACAAATTATCATGTCAATCTGTGGAAAGTATCAAAATGCAGTAAAGGCATTGTCCTTTACCCTTCAAATCTGAGCCTGTGGATGGTCCTAGGCCTTGCATCTTTTGGGGGAACAGCATGTCCATCCTTACTCACTATAGAACCACTCCGACCAGCAACACGATCCTGAAAGTAGTCAAGTATTCCCGCTGCCAGGTTCCTCACATTTTCAAGCTGATCATTTTACGATGAGATCTGTAAAGTAAGACTTCCAGCCTGGCCCCAGGTTCACACCACCTCTATAAATACTGATCTTTGGACAGTGAGGCACAAGGGTCAAGCTAAATTTAAGGAAATATTTTTGACACCATCAACTAAACTGTTTGGTCCAATTCTTATTTGTCATATTTCTTAACATCTGTTAACCCAAGTGAGTGTATAATATTCATTCATGTAAGTAAAGTCCCCAGATATGCATTCTTTTGCATTGCTACCCATTCCCCCCCCCCTGAATCTATCTCTACATATCTAAGTGGGTGTGTGTGAGTGTGTGTTGAGATGTTGTTTGAGATTGCATCTAATGACTCCTGCGCTGCCCTATCAATCAAGAGCCTAGTGTGGACAGTGAAAATCAATAGTTCCACACAGAGCTACCTGAGGTCCCCCACACTTCATTTGTCATAAGCGCTCAATATGTCAATATGGAGAAACAACAACTCATTTTAGTCAGGAGGCTACCGGTGAGCGTGGTGGGTGTAAATCTTTTTGGTCTTTTCCAATGATTGTGAACTTCTCTCTTTCACAGCAGCTTTGGGTCAAGTCAAAGATCGCCTATTCAAGTGTTTGCGTGTGGGGGCGTAGGGGTGGGTGTGTGTGTGTTTTTTCCCATTGATAATTCATTCATTCTGTTTTCTTTGTTTACCGCCGCCTCTCATATTTTGATTATGTGATCTTTCTTTGATGGATTCAGTCTTTCTTCCTCCTGTTTATTTTTTCTTTCCGCATGTCTGACTCACGTTCTCTTCTTCCTTGAGTCTCTCTTCTCTCTGGGCACTTATTGACATTTCCCTGCTAACCTTCTCTTTTACGCTCACCTCAGTGTGTGCAGCCTTATCAGATGCGCGGGTGGTTTGGAGTTTCATTCACTTCAAGTCCTTACTCTTTTCCATTCTTCCGGGTTATTCATCCCTCCTTCCTGTGCTCTGAAAGTCAAGCTTCCCTTTACAAAACCCCTGCTGTCTTATCAGGGAGACCCCGCGACCCCTGCAGTCAGCGCAGCAGCCAGGGGGGAGAATGGACACCACGATTCCCCCAGGAGGAGGACAACAGAACCGAGATGTGTGTGTGTGGGTGTGATGGTGTGGGTGCATGTGTGTTAGAGCAGGGTCCGATGCCATTACATTAGTCTATTTACTGTCCAACTGTCTAAACAGTTGTGATAACATACACTGGTGAAGCAACAGACAAGAGCACTCTGGGGACAGCGGGGATACTGCTCTGCATGAAGGAAAAGAACTGAAATAGATAGTAATTTATAATTTTAACAAGGTTATTTGTTTGGTTTTTTTACTCAAGTGATTTTTTTAAACATATATGTTTTAATTACAATAGTATAATTTGAAACTGAAAAAGTTGCTTTACTTTTCCAGACATTAGAGGGTTTTTTTTTTTTTTTCAATTTCTTACCATCCTTCTCACTTGGCGGCAAGGTAAACTTTGGTCCACATCCTGTCTTGTTCGAGACACCTGCAGTTTTATTGGTGGTTCTGATTGTAGATTTAGGAAAGGTATATATGAAGATTATCAAGACCTTGTGGATGTTCTGCTCTGTATCCCATTTTGAAGAGTGACGTATTTATGCTTGTAAGAAACAGGAAGTCAGTGCCGTATGCGACTCACTCGTGTCCGTGCTGTGGAGCTGTGTCGCAGCGTGAACAGATCAGGTCCTGATTTGCAGTACAGCTGCTGCTGCATCTCTCATTGAGCGAATCTTTGTCATACATTCTGTGAGTCACAGAACATCGAATCTCCACCTGACCGGCACGCTTGCTCTGACTTCATCTGAACTGAGAGATGATTGGATCAGTTAATGAAGTGAATTGCTCCCAGCCGGTCACTCAAATGATTCATTCATTTGAATGAATCACTCATGAACACCACAGCACTAAACTAAAGTTAAAGTAGAACAAGTCAGGCCTTACCATTTGTCTGACATTGTTTCTCATTCAGTTCTTCAGCTTGAAATTTAAGGTTGATCAAGAACTGAATCAGATCAAACCGAAATGTGGGCAGAAAAAAAAATCACTCCGTTTTAGAACCAAAATGAATGTGGATGTGCACATTGAGTCTCTGTGTGTGTTTTTAGATATTCAGTTCACAGAGTTTGTTGAAAATCTCCACTTTGGAAGAGCTTGCCAGTAGAAGCATGCATTAAACATGCTCCTGGAAAACCTGTTTTATAGAAATTCCTAGGGGTACCACTAATTGCTGCGACTGCTAGTAATGAATGATTTTTATTTTGTGTGGATTTTTTTTAGTGTGTGTGTGTGTGTGTGTGAGATGAAAGTATTTTAATGAGATATTTACAAACCTTTGCCATGGATACCAATCAATAAGAAAGCCAGTAGGTCTTTAAGATCACAATGATTTAGAAAGCTCCAATAACGCATTCACATTTCTCAAAGTAACCCAAAAACAAATAAAAATAAACTCACACCATGATGGTGCAAATAGGGTAGCAGTCCTAAAAGTAACATATTCAACAAGTTAAGCAAAAAATGTGAAGAGTAGCTGCAGGGCTGCAGTAGCTGGGTTAAAGCGTTCAAGCTCCATTGTCATTGTTTCTCATTGAATGAATTTTTTTTGGTTCCTATTTGTAAATGATTCAATGAAGTGGCTGGATTTTGTATTTCCTTCCCATATCCTGTGCATATGCAGGTTTGTGTTTGTGTGGTCTTTGTCACAATCTTTGCAGGTGCAAAACACATCCTATATTCATATCCTCATTCTTTGGTCTGAAGGACTCCCTAAGGAAAGCACCTGCCACAGGAGCACAAGCAAACACAGACACACACATGCACACGCACACACATTTGTAACCTCACAGTGTTTCTGAAAGTTCCTGCTCACTTCCTTAGAGTCTGGCGTTCTCATGTTCTCTCTTTAGTAACTTCACTGACAGCTAGAAGATGTTTAATGGAGAGAACAATGGGCAAAATATTCCCAGAGACGCAGGCAAGAAGCTTATGCAAGAAGGAAAATAATAGGAAAAGGAGTGATTTAATATGTATTTAAAACACACCTGTCCATTTTCAAAAACTACACAAATGATTGTAATAATAATAAAGTAATGTAATATAGTTATGGTGATGTACTACTAAAGGAATCATAATTTGACAAAGGAAATGTCCTTTAAGGATTAATGAGGGTTTTATCTTTCAGTTCTCATAATGACCTCTACTTTACAAAGGGACCGATTCCTCCCGGCTCCTGCACTGAAATGGTCCCATAACATGATGCTGCCACCCCCATACTTCAAAGTTGGGATGGGTTTTCCACGTGCACAAGCAACCCCTCTTTCCTCTAAGCATAACCATGGTCATTATGGTCAAACGTTAGTTTCATCAGAGCACAGGATATGTTTCTAGAAGTGAAAGCCATTGTTCTCTTATGCATTTTCAAATTGCAGTATAGCTTTTTTGTGTTTCTTTTTGAGTAATGACTTCTTCCTCACTAAGTTGCCATTAAGTCCATGCCAATACAAGACACATTTCAGTGTGGATAATTATACTGTCTCACCAGCACCTTCACATGGTCTTTGGATTTTGTTTGGAAGTTACTCTTCACATTTCAAACCAAAACCTGTCCCCTTATAGCGAGGTATGATGATTGTACATTCCCATCATGCCTATGCTTACCTATATGTTTTTTTTTTTTTAATGGATGAACCTTCACACATCTGGAAATGTGAACCAGAATGAACCAGAGTTGCAGCTCCACAGTTTTCTTATTGACATCTTGACTGATTTTCTTTGACTTTCACATCATGTCAAACAAAGAAGCAATGTGTTTGAGGTGTGACCTTCAAATACATTCACAGGTGTGACTCTGGTTTACTCAACTGTGTCAGATGACCCATCAGAAGTTTTGAAAGACAATACATCATCATCTGGTTTTCCCTAGTTGTTCAGAGAGGTGATTGTTTCATGAGATATCTGTCTGTCTCTCTACCTCTCTGTCTGTTTTACAAACTATAAAACATGTGATCCAAAATCAATACAGTAAACTCAGTCTGTATTGGGCAAACCAACTCTGTTATCCAATGTCTTCATATATGACTATTTAAGGTCATACATTCCAAAATGGTGAGATGGATAGAGATAGACAGACAGGGCTTGGCTGCTGCTGCTGAGTATATTTATAGGTATTATCATCTGTACTGCCAGACAATCTGCACTGGAAGGCACGATATAAAGTTACATCAGGAGAATGACATCACATCAAAATAGGAGTGACAGATGATCAAGACATTGCGGCTGCTCACAAAACGTGCCCTTTTGTGGAGCAAAACATCCTCACTTTTGGGCCTGATGTCAGATCTTTTCTGAAAACTGAATTTGGGAAGAATGTTATGAGGTCATTGTTACAGATGCTATCCAGTTCCCTCTCAGCTTCCTACATGCCTTTATTTTCTTTTTTATTACATTTATACAGCTCACTGTCTTCACCCAGTTTCAGCCAAGTACACATTAAAAGGCAGTAACTCCGGCTAACAAAAGAAAAAGAAAATACTTGGGTCCATGACATCTTCATAAAAAAATATTGTGAACACTTTAGTTTTGTTCAATCTAAAACTTGTTTCCACTACAGGAAGAATTAATTGGGTTTATCTACATAACTGTTTTAGATTTTGGGGATGTTAATTTAGTTCCTCTGAAACACTAAAACATAGTTTTCTCAGTGGGGCATTTGGTAGCACTGTTGCCTTGAATCAAGAAGGACCTAGGTTCAAATCCTGACCAGGGGTCTCTCCGCATGAAGAGAGAATCGACACAAACACACATGCAGAAACACCCCAGACCAGGATTCAAACTCAGAACTTGATTCTTTCCAATTTGCCAATATGCACTACGTTGTAGTGAACTGT
This sequence comes from Girardinus metallicus, assembly GCA_903067095.1. Lineage (NCBI taxonomy): Eukaryota > Metazoa > Chordata > Actinopteri > Cyprinodontiformes > Poeciliidae > Girardinus > Girardinus metallicus. The sequence goes on along the minus strand of CAEGAE010071133.1, from coordinate 26,895 downwards.
CACATAAAACTCCAATAAAGTACATAGGACACCATGCTCACCCGCTATTTGAAGTGTTACCGTCTGGGAGATGTTTTAGGTCTGCCAGGTCACACACACAACTAGACTGACCAACAGCTGCTTTCTTTAGCCATTACAAGTGCTAACACTCACAAACACACGCACACACACACCCCTACACCCCCGACAGAATCCCATAACACCTAAAACAACAATAAACACAATCTACCTCTTCCCACCTCCTCTTTGAACTTTTAATCTCTGCAATGTCTGCACTCCTCCAGTTTTACATTTTTTACTAATACATTATTAATATATTATTTGGTTGTACATTTTATACTCTATTCTTCCATGCTACTCTGCCGTTATGTATGTTTGTTTGCTTTGAATCTCTTAGTTATATGACACTGATATGCAATGTTTGGTTTGCAGGTAAGAAATAGTTTATGGTTTGGAAATAGAAGTAGAGTGGACCAAACTGGAAGTAACTGGTTGCAAAAGTAAGTTTTAAATTGGTAAATTTGCCTGGAATCATGTTGACACAGATGTTTATCATTGTCACACTTTGCTCTTTCCTTACTTTACAGTTTTGGTTGTTTTGTGGCCACATGTCTTAATACTTCTATAAGTGTCTACTGTAGTGAAACAATTTGGTCTTCCTGAATAGACTGGAAATAATGTTTGTTTGTTTTGTTTTTTTTTACTTTAAAGACTTTAGAGTGTGAATGGGCTGCTCTTCTTTTCATCAATTTCATTCCTTCTGGCTCTACATTGATTCTTTATTAATAGGAAGTTCTGATATATAGTCACACTGATGTTAAATTCTTTGTATTTATGCATGAATTAATAGCACATTTGAGTTATTTGTGATAAAATAGTTTGTCTTTGCTGCTGGGCTGACATTTCTACAGCAAACTTTTAAACATCTGCAGAAAACATCTCCTCCCATCCCTGTATTCTTCTCTGTTAATCGTTTTCTAATAGATGACTGTGCGTTTTTTAAAAACTCAATTGTTTGTAAAAGTTTTGTGTTTCTTTTAAGTTAAATGCTGGCTGTCACGTTATTGCATGTCCACTGTAAAACTGCTCCTAAGTTTATTACACATGTTGCAGTTCATTCCAATATCACTGAGCTGTACTATGCTTGTCAGTATCTTCTCAGATGCATTTTGGAAACTGTGCTCATGTCCGTGTGAATAAAAGGCTCTCTGTTACTTCAAATGCTAACACTCTTATGTTTGAGTGCAGACTCCTGCTGTGAGAATCTGTATCACAGCCAAGATAAAAGCGCGCACATACACGCAGAAACGAGGAGCCGAGTGAAGGAATAGTTCAGGTTTCACAACAAAAAGAGCCCGTGCTAACGACGCAGACGATACAAGGAGCCGTGTCTCTGCTGAGCGGCGAAATTCAATAAACATGCGTTTGTATGTTTTTGATTGTTTGGGAACAAGAACACTCACGTAACCAAGAATTCATTTAAAAAGGACAACAGTAGCTAACTCTTAGACAGAACACAAGCCCCACTCTTAAAGGCTGTCTGATTTTTTCAGCCCAGAGGCCAACAGATATGTTGTTAATGGCTAAAGTTGCCATACTCCAGTCATGGACAGCAAGCAGAGGAGGTTATCCGTTCTGGTGTAGACAGCGACGGCCTAATTAATTCCAGCTGTAAGGCTTTCAGTGTCAGCGTGTGTGTGTGTGAGCGTGGGCGGGCGTGCATGTGTGTGTGCAAATGACTGAGTTTTCTATCGTTAAAATGACAGATTTACCTGGAACGTAAAATGTACCAGACAGGCAAGGCTGAATACACTGTAAGAGAACTCTTGTGAAAAGATGAGACCCTGCAGACTAGATTACGCTCCTGTGTGTAAATTTGATTTGATGCTTTATTGATTTCAATAAACATACTGACTTATTTTACATGCTGCTCCATGTGAAAATCCTATTTATTATTTCTTGCATTTGCCACTATTTTTGTAAGTGTGCACTCCATTCTAAAACTGCAATCTTCCACTATGTACTTACAGTAGTTGGTTCAGAAAATCCTTTCATGCAAAAGTCCATCTTGTGGCCAGAGGCACCAAGTCTGATGCCTTAGATAAATATATAAACACATACTAAGTGAGATCTTCAGATCTACACTCACAGAAAGGAAGCCAAGCATGTGGATTGACAGAGGAAAAGAATGTCGAGATTGAGGATGAGAAGGGACATCAAAAGATGGACGTTTGGATAAACTTCACCCAAAAACACCACCTAACTTGATTCCCTAGAGTTCAGTTACTCAAACGCCAGAGAAAAACACACAAAATACACAGACTCCTAGTGAAAAAAAATCAAAACCCACACACAAGAAGACAAAAGAGAAGTCAAAGAGCATGTAGCCTATCAGCATATATGCATATCTGTGGACACAAAGAAAATGAAATAAGGTGGAGGGGGGAGCATGGAAGAAAAAGGGTATAATTTTCAATAATCACCCTCTGCTTGAAACAAGCAATTAGGGGGAATGTGCAGAGCATCCGCTTGTGCTGGGGGGACTCTGTGTGTGCATGTGTGTTTGTTCATGCTTGTGTAGACCTTTCTCCTCCTCCTCCTGGCCTTTCTTGTGGTTGTGTGGGGTGGTTCAGGGGCAGCGCACAGCAAATTTGATAATTCCACCGGCAGGTTGACCGGGGCATGCCCTCCTGGAGCATCATATTGCGGTTTATCTGTTTTACTGACTCAAGAACAGTCACACTAATGTTGACAATATTGTGACATTTTAAAGTTGTAAATTTAAGTAAGTAAAGTTGCTGGTCACTGATGTTGCAGCATTGCACTTTGATTTCTTGATATGAGATGATGTAAGCAGCAAACTGTCAAACCAAAGAGAGCAAAAACATTAATACTCTTTCAACTTTGCAATCATTTATAACAGCGTAAACTGTGAATAACTACTTGGATGAGGTGTTCATAAGGCCAGAAATGTTTTTTTTTTTTTTATTTCTGTCAATTATATTAAAATTGATTCAAATTAACTTGCAGAATTAAATTATCTAGAATCTAGTGACTAAAATCCTGAAACTCAGAATTTTTGCAATAAAACAATGATGGTAAAGAGAGAGGAAATGGAAGAAAATATGTGTAAATCACAACAAATATTGTCATTTCAATAAGCCATAAGGATATTGCAATCACAAGATCTTTGTATTATTGTGTAAAAGTCAATTTTACAAAAAACAAATGGATGAACTTTTATCTTAAGGGTTTTTTTAACTTGTGACATCAGAATACAGGACCATCAAGGAATGGGACAGAAGAAATTATAAAAGATGAGCTGAACAGACATTTATTGTCTGAGACAGCCATGGCAAATAAGGGAAACACAAGCCTTAATCCCGAAGGTGGAGTTTCCTCCTTCAGGTTCCTTGAAGGGGAAAAAGAACAGAGCACACTCTTTTATCTGTGTGGTCCGCCAGCTCAGCTTTCTTTCTCTGTCTGTCTGCCTCGCCCCCTCTTTCCCTCCTTGTTCACAGCCCACAGATGTGAATTGTTCTCCTTCAGGTAGTCTGTGTGTGTGTGCGCACGTGAAGTTCGATCTTCTCTCTCGAGATGCCCCCTTTCACCCTCCCAATGTCACTACACGATCTGTCCTTCATCTTAGCACCAGCTATAGGGTTTATGCAAAACCCTAAATTCAGTTTAGGATGTCCTCACATCTGAAGGTATAACAGTTTACTTTACGATGCGAGTTTTACCTCTTCCTCCAATCAACCACTTTCAGCAACCACCTACTGAAACTGCAGAACATGTAAGGGAGCTTGATGGTCACTGCTATCAGCTTACAGCTTGTGTGTCTATAACATACAGTGCATTGCTAGCCTGGTAAAACTAGCCTCTTGTCCTACACTATTTGCTTCGTCCTGAGGATCTGGACTCTCGGTTACTGAGAAAGAATTTGCTTCCTGGAGGCTTTGGCTGTTGAAGTTTTAAATTTGACCCAGTCAATAACATTTGGCCATGACGTATGCCATGCACCAGATCAGCCATATGAAGTTTACCTGAAATTTCCTGTGCTGTAAGCTACCATCCTACACTGTGTAGAGAAAACTGATAAGCCAGGCAAGATGGTTGTTAATGTCAAAGAAGGCGATGGCCAGGACAGTGCATTGCAAATATAATCATACCTTTTAACATTCAGTCAGAACACTTAGGATGAAAGTAATGCGATTATTGCAAGGTTTTTTTGTGACTTTGCAACAAAAAAGAGCTTTTAGTTTTGAAGTGGAATCGTGAACACTTTGACAATCAATTAGCTCTACTGAGTTGATCATATGTAGGTCCACCTTTTGTCACTTTGGGGGTTTGCCTCCAGCTTTTCACATTGGGATATTAAAACTTTTGCCCATTGTTCTTTCCAAAATCGCTCCAGCTCAGTCAGAGTGAGTGAGTCTGGATCTGTCTGGGTCAATGCAACACAAAACAGACTTTGATCTAAACTATTGCATTCCAGCTCTGGTTGTATGCTCAGGATCATCGTCCTTACGCGAGGTGAATCTCCACCCCGTTTTTAAGTCGTTTGCAGCCTCCAACGGGTTTTCTTCCGGGACTGCCCTGTAATTAGCTCCCTTCATCTTTTCTTCAGCTCTGTTCAGTTTTCCTGTTGATAGCTGAAGAAAAGCATCACCACCACATGATGCTGCAACCACCACCCACGATCAAGATCAAGGCGCAGTGAAGTGTTGGTTTTCCTCTAGTATTTTTTAGCAAAGGGATAGCATTCCCATCTTCTTCTGTTTACTATATATCTAAATAATTTGAGCTGACTTCTTTTTTCAGGAGCACCTTTCTGTAAAGACCAGATCTGTGGAGTGCATGACTAATAGCTGTCCTGTTGAGAGAGTCTTCCACCTCTCTGCAGCTTGAGCACATTTTCACTTCTCGAGGACATGGTGGCAGAATCTTAAGTTGCTTTAAAAAGCACTATTCTCTTGGTGCGATTATTTTCTGACAGGTTTCTTCTGCCTAACACATATGCAATGTGCAAAGCGGGGTGCTTATCTTAGATTAATTACAAAGGTCTGCATGTCCGTCAGAAGAAGCCAGATAAAGCCATCTCTCAGGTAAACATACAAGCACAGACAAGATTTGGGGGGAAAATAAGAGGAACAAGGTGTCATGGGAGATGGAGGGAAACAATCGGAGTGCAGAGGTGGAAAAGAGGTGAAGAGAAGGAAAAGCAGCAACGAAGGAAAAATAAACGGCAGGTGTTTGGGGAGATTTAGTGTAGCGTTAGCAAAAATGGGAAAGGGGGTTCATGCAGAGGAGAGGGAGGAATTCCACAGACTCAGGAAAAGATTGGTGTCAGGAAGCAGCATAACAGACAGGGAGAGACGGCATGTAAACTTTACTCTGTTGTTATGCTACGATTCTGTTTTTCTCAGGAAAACTGCAAAGTAAGTCCAGAAACATTTGCAGGTCGAACAAGAGGCGGGTCGCTCCTACTGTGGTCTGCAGAGCTGTGGCAAAACGGCACTCTGACATGGAAACCAAAGCGAGGCTGGGCCTGGGCTCTGCTTAGTGGGGTAAGTATTAAAATGAAGTGCTTGTGACTGGTGTGCAGAGACCGAAGCATCTGATATGGGGTCTGCAAATGTGCGCCGTAAAGTAGGGGAGACTCATTCCGCCTACTCATTTGGAGGAATTATGGTGACACAAAGCAGGCCTAGCAGGAGCGGCCGGTTCTCTGCCCTGCATGTGTGTGCATATTTGCACAAACGTGCACAAGAAAACAGACTCAAAACAGAGGAAATCCCCACCATCTTTGCTTAGGTGTGTCACTCATTGACTGTGTACAGTATAGCAAGCGTGGAAATGTTTTAACAGCACTTTCAAGCAGAGGGGAAAAGGATTTAAATAAGGACACCTAACACACCACAAATTTGCTTTCTTGGTGAGAAGTTTCCAGAAACTAGAGATAGAGACATAGAGGGAAAGAGAGAGAGAGAGAAAAAGGGTCATGTTTAGGAAGTTCTTCCCCTGCCGCCATGGCAGCAGAGGCCGCAGAGCAGCAGCCGTACCTGCTTCCCAAGATTTGGAATAAAAGCTCTCCTAAAATAAAAAACCTTTAACTTTCAACCATCGGGGCAAAAAAAAAGAAAAAAAGAGGGCGCTCGGTGAGGTTTTGAAAACAGCGATGGCTAAAAATATATTTTTGGTGGAGCAAGAAAGCAAACAGCTGTGTGTGTCTGTGCGGAGCAAAAGAGTTACAGCTGGCATTTCTGTGGTGGGCCCTATAGCATGAGCCAAGGGACCTGAGGTAGGCTTGCCGCCGGAATGCTCAGGCCAACCACCAGCTTCCTTATAACAGTTATTGACAAGCTACTGCTGGCACCTGCTAGACGTGCCCGCGGGACATCCTTCTTCCTTCTTCGGAAGAGATAGCAATTATTCTAACAATCGTTTCATATGTATATAGAAAAAAAGTAATGATTAAAACACTAGCTTTACTTTGATTAGTTATTGCTGATCGTTAACTAGTAAAACGGTTGATGTGTCACATCTCTTTAGTGATGGCAACGTAACGCAAGGCATCAAACAGCCTGAAGTAAGATGTTTCTCTAGAAGATATGTGGAAAATTCTGCTGGAAGGCCAAAAGAAGGATAACAGGAGACATTTGTTGGATTAGAGGTTAGCAAATGAAAGCACTGTCAGCGTCTGGCATAGCTTCTTCCCTTGTTTTAGACACCACTATGTGTGTGTGTGTAGGGGTGTGCGTGTCTGCGTGTGTATGCCTCTTCTGGGCCTGTCTCCAGAACCAATGTATTACATGAGTTCCTGCTGTAAGATTATATTTGGATTCTCTAGGCCCTCTTCCAATTATTGCTGGCACTTAATACTTTTCACACCATTCACAGATCCCTTTACCTCTACTGCTTCGCAGCCCCCTGACCCCCTTCCTCACTTTCCTCCCTCTTGATTTCTTGCCTTCTGAAATACACTTACGTGTATCTGCACACCCCCACAAACACACACTCAGTTCTTCTGGGGGATTTGGCTTAAATCAAAACTTTTTATTGGTTTATTTGCAGGAAGGTATATAGGCAGGAGACTGCTTAAGTGAAGGAGAAAGTGATTCAGTGCTTTTATGGAAAATCTTACTGACTCCCCACGCACGACATCAAGCACAAGAAGACACTCAATTTTTATGGGACGTAAGAATGCAAGTATCTAAGGAGAATGGATTTATATCAAACACTGCTTCAGGAAAGACCGCTGTTTTTCTTTTAAAAAGGTTTTCAAAAGGATTAATGTACCTTCAACTTCTAACTTCTCTTGTTTGCTTGCAGTGAATCCCAACACAGATTTTAGGATCTTAGTAAAGAGGAGTTGTCATGTTCTGACTGTGCTTGAATTGCTCCTGCCAGAGTCAAATAAGATGTTAGGCTAAATGGAGTTTCTGAATGTTTGTGTGTGAATGTTTCATCCTGTGACGGGCTGGCAACCTTTCCAGAGTACTGACTGAATTATGGAGAGACACTGTCCCGAAGGTATTGATCTTTATCCATTTCTGTGATCGTGAACTAGATTTTCTGAGCTTCATACAGGCATTCTTGGGAATTGAGTTAGTCTGTAGTACAAAAACGGAAAAGAAAACAGAGGAACAAAAGACAACATAAGAGGATGTAAGAATAGAGATGTTCAAAGAATCTATGATTCATGTGAAGTTCTGCAACAAAACACAGTGTTTATTTATATATCCATAAGGAGTGTGTTCTGTGTGTGACTCAACACACACAGGTTTCCCGGTTCAAATCAGTGTGCTTTTTGAACAATGATGCAATAATGCGTATTATAAACAGTATTCACAAATGTAAAAACCAACTACTGGCCAACTAGTTGCTTCGAGAAATGCAAAGGTTACAGACTTTTTAACAGTCAATAAATGAAAGTCCTCTAACAATGGTATTTGAGCAGCACTCTACTGAATGAGTACAGCAAAAGTGCATTTTGGGATTTAGAGTAATGGACCATCACCTTTCCACTCATTTTCTTTCCATTGATGCCAGACCTAAATCTGACACAAAACAAAAACTTTTCTGAACCAGTGGTTGGCTCAGAGGGCTCAAAGCTCTATGTTCTCCTATAGACATAAAAGCATAATCTTAAGAATGTGACACATACATTAAGGTATGATTATAAAGACGTATTTGGTGCACTTCAGCACTCACAGTGTAGCCAATTGGCCCCTCCGCCCCCAGGAGAGCCCACATTTCTTTCAAGAAAACATATTGTAATAATTCAATAAATAAACTAGTGTAATTCCAAGTCAGCAAAAAAAATAATGCGTATATGTGGGTAAGATTAAATTTTTTATTTTTTTTTTGGATCACAACGATTCAACATCCCACATATCAAACACATACACACACACCCCGGCTGTGTCTCATCATCTGTGAAGAAATAATGGAATTATATATATTTTCTCCCCTGCATGCGATGAAGCATCAAAGTTCAGTGTTGTGATAAGTTGCCTGTGTGCTTTGCCCCCGGCCATAACGGTGTGTGGTGTTTTCCTATTACTGGCATGTCCTGTTTCATAGATGGATGGACCTCAGGCTGACGTCTGCCATTGCCTCTGCTCTGCTCTGCTCTCCGTGTTATTAACAAAATCGATGTCCATGTCTGCCGCTATTTATTATCCCCCACCACCCAAACACACACACATGCACATAGGGGCAAATACACGTTCTTATAGCTGAAACTAAAGTAAAATGAGATAAAAAGGGAGCTACTGGGAAGTTCTATTGCATAGAAATACTGCTTGGCTTGTGAATCTCTGAGCATTTCTGCCTGTGTGTGTGCTCAGCAATTTTGAAAAGTAATCAGCATTATTTGTCTTTAGACGAGTTATATTTTCTTCAGAATGTAAACATAAAGTTTTTCTATTGTTTCTCGTTATCCATATGTGTCAGTAGGATTTCAGGAAAACACATCGATGTACATAAAATACTGCAAAAAAATACAAGAAAGCAAATTTTTCTTGAGCAACATCAGTGTAGAGAATATTTTCATTGCCAAAAACATAAATATATTTAGAGAATAACTTCAGGGAAGGAGGTAAATATCGAATTTGTGATTTAGGTTTGTGGTCATTTCACAATTTTCTTATTCATCAGCATTCTGTTCAACAGTACTTTAATAGCAAATTGTCTTCTGCTCCTTTATGTAAACTTGAGTTGACTTGAGAAAACACAGTTGGGTGCTATGGTTGGACAATATCTATTACTACTCACAGGCTTGCAGAAGAATTCACACCATAGTTTAAAATTGCACGCTTTTGACATGTAGCAATATAATAATAAGCGATGTTCACATCAACATGTACAGCGTGTCAAACATGTTTTATATGCATTGTGTGTGCCATGTGTCCTCTGCAGTTCTACTGAAAAACAATAACCTGGTTGTATAAGTATCCACTGTCTAAAATGAATACTAGATAAAGTTGTGCCTGGATTTACTAGATTTTTTCAGAATGTAAGCCCTTTAGCTGGTTTGCACAGAAGTTTTATAGGATCACTAGAACCTCATTACAGTATATATATGTATAAGTGTATATATTACAGTTATAAAAAACTTTCAGTTTTGAACAAATTCATTTTGGTGTAATTTTTACATCCCAAAAACCAGAGCTTTTAACATGTGTATAATTTAAAGTTGTACAATTCCCTGAATGAAACATGCAGCATACTGTAGAAGATTGCATGAGAAAAAACAACTCACAAATAATGAAGAGTTAATTTTTTTTTCATTTAAGGGGGGAAAGGATAAAGTATTTGGCTAAGTAATATCCTATTAACTTGAGATCTTCCGATCCAAAGAATCTGCTTGGCGTCCACTCCAGGCCTTTTCAAATGACTGGTATTAGACTCCATGAGGAAACTCGGTACTGTCTGTGACTTTAAATCAGCTGCACTGCCAGCAAACCGTAGCACAAAAGATCTACCCAGCTATTAAAACTTACAACTTAATTTCATGTGCATGGCTTTCTAAGCCTTATTATAAACTGTGTACTTTTTTATTGCTGTTCATCTAACAAATTTGCACATTCTTCATAACAACTGAAGTGTTTTACACCATTTATAATGACGTTTACAGTGAGAGAGAGAGACCATCTTGGCTGCCACTGCTCCTCGTCTGTGAAAGACCCTGTTTACTTAAGTTTTAATCACCTTCAAAAACCCATTGCTAAGATTTACAAATAATAATAATAATAATAAAAAAAAACTTTCTCTGGAAGCTTACTCCGCAAATGGTTATAGTTATGTTGCTAGACAAATTATCAACATCTTAAGAAAACAAAGAGTAAATAACCTTTGTCTAGCACTTCACCAAACTGCTCTGTGTAAAAATGTCTGCTGGAGCAAAACTCGGATTTACTGAAGGCACTTTACTTAAAACTTATTCGATTAACTTTGGCATAGAACCATGTTGGGACTCACTATTGCCAGGTTCTATGGGTTAAACGGCAAACCATGAGTGAGAAACAACAGACTGCACATTTAAATTTGTCAGGCTCTAAAGTGTGAGCTGCCCAAATTAAACCAGGGCGCAATCTTAAATTCGAATGGACCTAATTCCACTTTGTTTTTTAAAATGGTCACACTGATGATGAAAAATTTGTCAGCAAGACCTTGACTTTTGTGTAGAAAAAAATAACTTAATATTTCATTTAGAATGTCTCTGAAGCTAGTGATATTTGGATACAAACAAATGTCAATGTTGTTTAAAGAGCTCTTATCTGTTTTATTAGCAATGATGAAGTTTCACTTGTAATTTATGGAATCTCCAAACAAACGTGACTTTTTTTATTGTCTGGAATAAGCGCATTAGTTAGACATCTTAGAAATTTGTATATCGGACCCAAAATTCAAATTCTTAATATCAAGACTAGTGTTTTTATTGGTACATCTGCATAAGTGTGTGTTATTATATTTATCGAGATAATTGTCTGTTTGCATGACCGTGTTCATTTGGATGTGTGTCTGCGTGTTGCGTCAAGGTAGTGTCCCTGCCGAGCCCCCGCGGCACTCTGGGCCTTCTGTCCTCCCCTCATAACCTCACAAAGACACTAATAAGCCCTCCGATGATGGATGCTTATGGATTTCTGTGCCGCTAATTTCCGTAACTATCACTGTTTGAAAGATAGCTGAGGGATTTAGCAGAGGGGGCCAAGAGAAGGCCCCCTTGTATTCTGTGGGAACACAAGAGCTGTATTATGTGATATAAAAAAAAAGAGGAACGTCCCCCTCTTTTCTCTCCCTCAGGCGGGGTCGGTGATATTTATCTACACGTAGTCACATGAGACCATTATGTTTATGGAATATCAAATGCAGGGCTGGCTCTGTCGTATTGGGTTGAGCCTTCAAAATTGCCAGAGGTATGCACAGATTTTCCGTGACAATTCACTCTTTCAGAAGTGACATTTGAACTTTGTTTAATGGTCTGAGATAAATTTGTGTGGCCCAGTAAGTGAAAAGTGAAGCAGCTTACTAGTGTTACAGTTTATTGTAGCTGCTTCATACAAGTTCATGCAACACCAGCTTCCAATGATAAACAAATATTTAAAGTGGCATTATGTAAAATAGACTTTTTTTAGCTTCACATCATGTTTATAGTGTTATTCCCTCATCAAAAACATACCTGGAGTGTTGCCTTGATTCTTTCATGTTTCAGAAATTCTCCCGTGGCAACCAAAATGGCTGGGTGAAGGTAACCCTGTCTTAAAAACACAGCTCCTCCTCAGAGCTGCAGTTTCCAAGCTTCTGTCTCACAGAGCAGCCCTCTTCTGAGACTCCCCCACTCAGCTCCTTCAGACTAGCCAGCAGTAATTAGCAAACAGCTTGTGTTACCTGAGCTCATTATAAGAGCTATGTCAAAATTAAAGGGTTAAAAGAAAAGTGCTGTTGTGATGACTTCCTGAAAGCAGAGTTTCAGAAAGACCAGGAGTCTTTAAAGCGACAGAGCTCCAATTTCAAGATAAACTACAAAGTCATGTTCATTTTAGTCATATTTGATATATGTAGCATTTTTATAAAGACTGAAACTAACATAGTTACTTAATTGTGCTGTAGAATTGCACCGTGTTCCTGGAAAATACATATACTTCTATTAAAAAAGAAGCTTTAATCGAAGAAACAATAAGTACAGTGATGCATTACTTTTCTGTTCGCAAATGGATTTCATATTAAATCTCTACCTCTCCAAGCAGGAGAGGTTTGTCATTTTGAGGCCATGAGGATGAAAAATCCCTTAATTACATTGTAAAGACAAATGCTGGCAAACTCCTGTAACCCTATCCCACGCAGCTGAAGCACACACTGGCCTGCAAAACACAAAACCTAAAAGAAACCCAAAAAAGCCAGATAGATTCACTTTCCAATAATGTCTTCAACTCTTTCAGCCCAGTACATTTGCTGAATCACAGTTTACACATTTTTTTCTCTCTCTCTCTCCATTTGGACCGAGACTTTTACATTTCGTTTATTTATTCTGCCTTTTAATCACTAGAAATTTTACTGTCGCTTTCGCTGAGCATCAACGCAGAGAGGTACACCCATGCTGAAGTCTGTAAAACGGGAGTGAGCTGCAGACCCCACCCCAACCCCTTCGCCACTTACTGCTGAGTCCAGCATTAAACACCATCCATCACTGCCTGTCATAACAGCGCCCTGCACAGCTCACTGGGTACACCAATGAATGTAAGCGTGGGCCACCGAAACTCAAATCTGTGTTGCGTACGCATTTTCCCCTCTGCTTGCATAAATTAATTTATCATCACGAGCTGCCCGTCTTTCTCCCTCGCCCCATCTACCTTCGACACTGCATGAGTCCTTCGGTCATGCCGTACGCGGGGATTCGCTACCTGGGCCTTTCATGAGGGTGGTCGGGGGCCAAGTTTCTGTCAGTGTGGAATGTAATTAGGGAGAATTAAGCGGCATGGGGCTACAACAGAGGTCAGGAAGAGCTGGCAGGGTCGAGGCGGGTCACTACCAAGTATTCTGTCTCTTTCTCCTTCCCTCTGTGTCTTATTTTTTTTCCTTGTAAGACAGCGCTGGGGTGAAGAGGTGTCATATTTAGCCCTACGCTGTGGGAGGCTGTCAGATTAAGCCATGGATCTTTTTTGTCTCCATCCTCTCTCTTCCTCTGGTTGTCGTCCCCACTTATGTGTCCACTTTAAGATTGTCCTCTTTTACCAGTTCTTAACGTCAAAAGTTCATCTTTCACTGCTAGTGAAACATAAGACGTGTGGCTGTAAGGCATCTGAAAGAGTTCTCAGCAAGAGGTAAAGATTCCTGTTTGTGTAAGATGTCTCTTGATCATCCTAAAGTTAGAATTTGGGATTGTAGAAATTAATATTTAAGTTCAAGAATGGCAGTCAGACAATTAATACACCCTTTCACAACAAATCCTATTTTCTCTGAGCAAAAAGCTTGTACTCACTTTCTGTATTATTGCTAAATACTAAAGTCCTAAACCAGTTAATTAAGGCAGAACATATACTGTAGGAATAGCATTTTCCACAAATAAGGCAACTTTTTCTACATCTGAGTAGAAAAAGTAATTTTGCTATCAAATTCTTTTAAAGCTCATTAATTTTCTTCTTTTGAATCAGTTCAGTCTATTTACATTCAGTTCAGTTAAAGTAAATTAAATTCATTTAATAGTAGGACATTCCTACTTAATTTAAATTCAGTTCAATTTATTCAACAAGACAATCAGGTCCAACTACAGTGCATTCCAGTTTAGTCTGAGTTCGTCAAAATTAATCTAAATATCCATTTAAAATCTATGGAGAGTTTTGGTAAAAACTAAAAAAAAAAGAAACAGAAGAAAATATGTTTTCATTTTCTTAAAAATGAATGACAAACTTTAATTGGCAATAACATTTTTCTTTTAATTGTTGAACAGCTTTCTTACTGTTTCCACTTTTTTGACAATTTATCTTTGGTGAGGAGCTCCAAATTGTTGAGGATGGAAGACCTCCTGTCAATAAGGCTAATCTTTCTTCCTCTCTATCAGATTTAAACTGGGAATTTTTTAGACACATTCTAAAAAATTCATATTACTTTTAGTCATAAGAAACATGTTATTTTATTTTATTTTATTTTTTCATTCCACACAGAATGTTCAGGTCTCCCCAGAAACAGTCAACTTTTTACTTTTTTACGTGAAAAAACAAAAAAATGTTCAGCTTTTCTTTTATTCAGTGTTGAGTTACAGTTTGGTTTTGCACAAACCGTGATGCGAATTCTGTTGCACTCTGCTTCATCTGCAAAAGACAGCAGTGAGTAGAGGGAAGTGTTTGAGACATTAAAACCACATGTTTATACAAGACATCGGATACAGAATGATATTAAGACAAAAATAATGTAGGAAAATTCAGCCTGAACACATCCAAGTTAGAAGAGCTCCTGGCCATCTGACAATGTTGGAGGACTATGAATTTGAATAAATTTGGGGCCATTCGTATGTGTGTGTGTGCGTATCCCAACAGAGAGTCCATATAGATGATTTTGCATGATAGTACAAAGACAGGGAGTGTTTGGTGTAGAATGCACTGCATAAAGTGAATACACCTATCTGACTGTCTCAGTTACACTGTCTGCATATACACAAGCAAACACAGATTGACAGAGGAAAAACACAGAGTGCAGCTGGTTGATTTTATTGAATGTGTGCACAGAGGGAATTTCCCCAATCATCTCCGGTGCAGTCTGTCTGTCAGTGGGCTACTTACTCGCTTACTCGCCCTACCCATCTCCCCCTGGGGACGTCTCCTCTTGCGCTGCCTCTGCATCTCCTCGTTTCCTTCCTTCCTTGTTTTTGGCTCTCATTCTTTCCTCTTTGGCTCAGGCTGGGATTTTCCTCCCTGTCTTTCTCATGCTTGTCCACTATCTTGACTCTTCATCTGTTGCTTCATCTGTATTTTATCTTGGAGTCTTTTTTTTCTGTCATCAAGTTTTGTCTCTGTGCCTCTCATGACTAATTAAGGATGCTTTGTTGTTCTGTGACTTTTAGTTTTTTTCTCCAACAATTCTTCGACTGAGAAGCTTTTGAACTGTATTGGATAAATAGTTTGTCTTCAGCTTAATGGCTAAACAATTTTTTTTTTTTTAAAGTAACTATAACCGTGCAATAACAAATGGTTATTAACATTTTGATGGAAGATAATTTAACTAAAAATCTTGATTTATTATTGTTGGTGTAGTGTTCTTTAATATAGTGAGAATTAGTATTCTATTTCAAAGGAGGGAAATAATCGCAAACGCTGTAAGATTAATAAAACAGAAGTTCTTGCATTTTTGAAGGAACTAACTGAGGAAAGAAGAATCAAACATTTTTACTACAACTGAGTAGTTAAAAAATGAATTCTGAGGATATGGGAAGTAGAAACGATTCAAGGACCTCTAAGATAGACTATTTTTGTTGTTGGCAGCTCATGCTACTTTTAAACATGGACTTAACGCAGTTTAAACTCATCATAGCAAAGTTGTTTCTTGACAACTTTACTGTTAGTAGTGCTGTTAATGCAAATTATGCTAAGCACTACTAGGATGCTATAGACAAATCCCATGATCAATTCTGAAATGATTTTGTTTCAAAACAACAGCCAAATACTGTTTAACTGCAAAGCAAAGCAACACAGACAAGTTTTTCTGTTTTAATATAGAGGCTTTTATAAAAGAAATTGGAAGCTGCTAAAACTCTTTATCATCAGGACAGAGTGTTATAAAACTGGTGGTCTGAAATTGACCACAAGGTGTTTGATTTTATCTTTGTATTTTTTCCTACATTTATAAAACTAATCTACATTCAAACACTGCCTGGGGAGACCATTTGGCTAATCAACTTTATTAATAAGTTACCCTGACACAACAACACTTTGAGATGTTTCAAATATAATTTAATCAAACGCTGCTGACCCCTACCAAAAAGAATGTCTTTAACGCAGCAAACCTAACAGCTTTGCTCTTCTTCACAACATGTATCACTCTCTCGTTCTTATTAAACCGATGAGCTTGACAGTCAGCACTGTGCTCTGCTCTCTTCTGTTTCTACACACAGCAAGTAAGACATTTCTTGAGGGAAAAGTGAAGACAGAAGGAAGATGGGAGAAAGTGCAAGTACCAGAGATTGAATTGTCTTCGCTGAATCACTATGGATGAGGAGAAGTGAAAACTGGACTAAAAGAGTAAAGCAACACTTATTGTTTCGCCGAGTTTTACTGGAGAACTATTAGTTTCGCAAGAGTACATTTATTTTAGGAGGCTATTGTTTGTATTGTGTCACTTGTGTTTGAATTTTCTACCTGGAAAGTACTGCCAAATAAACTCCTTAAGTATTGATTTGTCACTTCCTCAAGTCAAAAATAACTTAATTGTTTGCTTCAAAATAAAGTGATGGGAATAGACAGTGTGACAAAGTTGAGCTTCACTCCTTAAATCTGAGAGCTCACCGTAAAAGTTCATCTTTATTTCACCAGCTCAAGTGCTGACAGCTTCTGAACAGAGCAGTCTACAAGTTCACAACAAATGTAGCAAGATAATTTTCCACTAGATCTTATTTCACCACTATGCGAAAATCTGTTTCTTTTATTAAATAAGTCAATATTAAGAAAAACCTGTCGGATCGTTAGTTTGTGAAGAGAACAGTAAATAAGTTTTAGATCTAACTAAACATTGTGATTGTTTTGAATATCTGTACCATAAACATGTCCATTTTCAAACAATTTTTGCACCTCTCTCGTTCTGAAAGGTTTTTTACTCTGGCTGTTTCATTTATGTAATGAGTCAACCATTACATTAGAAACCGTACATAACACTACAAAGAGCAAAGTATTAAAAACTATTTTAGTTGTTGCACCAGATCTTCAAACCCCTCCACAAGTTTTATGCCACAGCTGGAGAGAATTACAGCTCAGTAACATCTTGGTTTTCACAAGACAAGCCAGATTTAAACTTAACATATAGTGTTTTAGACCATAATTATATATGTATACTATGTCAATCTAAAATAGAAAATGCCTGGTAAAAAGCATAATTAGGACAAAGTGCTGTTGGGTGCCCACATGTGGTGCAGAGAAGGGGATGTTATTTTTAATTGGTTGCAGAAAGTGTGCTTTCAACTTACTAGTTTCCTTATATTATAAAATGAAAATCCCTATGAATATTTGAAAGTGTGATTCAGGTACTTCCACTTTATTCCACTCTTTGATTACAGCTTATATTTATTTTTTTTCTTTCCTCATTTTATGTGCGTTTTAGCAAATTAACTCGTTCAAGTTTTATCTTTCAATTTGGAGGCACATTTACAAGGCATGTTTCAGTTTTAATTTCCTGTTTTTGCACGAAAACTGGCAGATATTTGTCTGCGTTGTTATATGTTACTGCTCAAACATAGGTAATGATTCACACACACACACATACCCACACGCGTGCACGCACCCAAACGAACACTAACAAGTATCATGATGCAGCGGTTGCATGGGATGGTGTTTCCGCAGAAACAGCGGGGGGATATTGGAGCCAGACGTACGGAGCTGTCAGGGTATAGTGATAGGGATGGGTGTCAGTCACATCCCAGGGGTCCACACACATACACGTATCGACACACACACACACGTATGCAGGCACACGCACTCGTTAACGTTAACCCTTTTACTCTCCTTTGCACACAGATGAGTGTGATTTGATGAGCTGTAGCAGATGTAAGTGGACACCCCTCTCCTTCCCAATGAAGATATATTCCTGGCCGAGGGTGGATATGGGGGCTTGACTCTGCACCTTTACCGTGCAGGGCCCAGTCCACATCTGCTTTCCATCAGCTACAAGGCTTACCTTTTTAAGGCAGGGGCGGGGAGGGCAGTCCAAGAAACGAAACAAGGGGTTGTGAGTGTGGGGTTGTAGGCGAGGAGTTGAGCGAAGTTCGGTTCTTGGCTTGATTCAATTACTAGCACCACCGCCATGAGAGAACATTCCCCCTCGAGTGTCTACCTTTGAGTGTGTGTGTGGGTGTGTGTGTGTGTTTGTGCTGCAAAAAAAGACACTTTGTGTTGTTTTTAGGTAAGGGTGTGTGTTTAGTACTTGACAACCCAGGGTCACTGAGATGTTTGCTGGTCACTCAGTGACCCAGCAAGGCCACTTAAAGAGTATTTCCTTTACTTCTCACCTGGTTAGCAGATTTCCATGTTTTCTCCTTTGTACTTGTTGCCATTTCTGACTTTTCTCACAATCAAAGTTTAACTAGTAAAAATAGAAAAGGCTGTGCTCATTAGTGGGATTAGTTGCATAAAAAGCTTTATCAATATCCTACTTTAAGGTCAAAAAAAAAAAAAAAGAATAAATCCCAGCTTGCACCAATTCAACAATTTCATAACAGTTAAAAGCTGGCGGATGTTTTTTTTCTTAGAGTGCTTTCAGTCCAAATAACAGTCAAACAGACATTGTTAGTAGTTAGGAGGTAGCTGACGACCACTCATCATGACTGTTTAACAAAAAAGTGAATAAATACGAAGCAGACAGAACTCTGCTTCTGGTTTATGTACGTTTATGTAGCTGCTGGTTACAATTACAGAGAGCTTGAGTTACCGAGGCTCGTGTTTGACTGTAAACATTCTTGTTCGTATGGAGTATTTATTAGGGGTGTAACGGTGGACCAAAACTTTCAGCATGGACCTTTTCGCTTGCACAGACAACCGAAGAGTTGCAGCACAGTTTTGAAACTGCACAGGCGCAGAACATTAATTTGTGGAACTGAAGAGTGAAGTTCTATCACCCACTATGCAACTTTTAAAAGGTGGCGCATAAAGGAACTCAACAATAAAGGTTCACGGTCTACGCAGAAAATAAGAGGTTGTCACCTAATGGGTGCTGAAGATACAGCTCATAACCTTCCACCATTCTGTAGGGATAAACAAGCAGGCATCAGCAATGGATGGAGGGAATAGTTTGAATTCACTGCTCAACAGTGAGAAGGTATGTCACCAACTCAGTTAATAACTTTGAACAGTCAAGATTTAGCAATCTCGAAAAGTTATGATTTCAAAACCACTAAAATATTCTGTCACAACACTTCCATTCCTTCAGGATAGAGCTACTAGTCTGCAACTCTTAAATGAATCCCTTGTCCAGGACTTCTGAATCAAATGGCTGACTTCCCTCCTTTGGCATGTCACTCAATTCTGCAGAAACCTGACAACGAGTCATTCATTTAATTCATGGAATGTAATGAGACGGGATGCATCTAAAGATTGCAGGGTAGTCGCTCTCGAGGACTGGACTTGGGCACCCCTTGTTTTACATAACAGCAGAGAAAGTTTCTGAATGTCTGGAACATATTTATTCCACATTTACCCTCCTTCACCTGTTTCAAGCATGGACAGGTGTTGGGAAAATCGTGGCAAGGAAACTAATGGGGTGCTGATTGATGTCGTTAAGGTAATGCTTTGTAAAAGTACAGAAGGCAAAGTGAGATGCTAAAAGAGGATGTTTGTTAAGCAGCAGGCTAGCCAAACCTTTAGCCAAGTTAAAAACCAGCAAATGTCAGCTGATTAGACTCCCAGAGTCATGTTATGAAGAACAGTCTCAATATTCTCTTACCAAAAACATCTACTAAACTCATTGTGCTCATTGCACCTTTTCTTCCAATTCTAAGTACACCTATTAAAATAGATACAGAAACACAGCAGCTTTTAGTTTCACAACAAAAAGTTATTAGTACAGCCTTTTGAATGGTGGATTAAAAATATATTTTGTTTTAATTTGCTTCTAATATACAAAAGTATACATGCCTTTCCGTTCCTTTCTCCTCTCTGTGACATGCTGTGAGTTTTACTGAGTCCCTGTCTGATGGGTTCTTCACTTTTTTATTTTATTTAAGGGGCACCCGAGACAG
Organism: Girardinus metallicus; assembly: GCA_903067095.1. NCBI lineage: Eukaryota > Metazoa > Chordata > Actinopteri > Cyprinodontiformes > Poeciliidae > Girardinus > Girardinus metallicus. Next base: position 6,953 of record CAEGAE010071133.1, on the reverse strand, counting down.
TGAACAATGGGCAAACTGTTGAGCGGCGACTCAACTCAGCCTAGAGGATTTCCTTCTCAACCCTGGACCACCTAACTCTACATGACACGCTGCATCAGCGGCGAGAAGAGGCATTCATTAAAAAGCAAGAAAAAGAAAAACAGGAAAGCTGAAAGTGTGATATATTTAAGCAAATATCAAGGTCCAGAAAATAAGAGATTTGATAGTTTTAACCTTTTTTTTGGTGTCTCTTTTTTCATGATGCAGGCAGCCAAAAAAAAAACCCCCAAAAAAACAACTTTTTAGGTATACTAATTTTTCATATATTCGCTGGGTAATCAGGCAGTGAAGAACTTGTGAGTGCGTGTGATTTCAAAGGGGAGATTTGCCGGCAGTGAGTTGTACAATTCATTACAAATAGACCCTTCATTTCTGCCCACCGACTCTTATTAGACTGTTTGACTCGCACCTGGATCATCTTCCATCGCTTCCTCAGCTCAAGTGCTTTTACATCATAAATCTGCAGTAAAAACATCTCTTTGTGCAGCAGCCCCACTCGTCACATAACTAGCTTTGACCTTCTTCATCAGATATCTCTCACCTCAGCCTACTGTAGCCTTCAGAGACACCCCTAACCAGACACAGATGGACATACACCAGTGACAGCAGATGGAAAAGTCCTAACTCCAAATCTAACCAATATCATGTGTGGGCTGCTATGTGTAAAATAAAAAAGATCTTTTTTTTTATTTATTTATTAATCCTCTAAGGAGAGTTTTATGATTAGCAACTATGTAAAATAAAATAGACTTATTCTTATTCATGATTTTCAAAACTCATTTTGCAAACTGTTGCAAAGAAGTCGTGTTTCATTCAGATGTTGGGTAAAAAACTCAAGTTGAATCCAAGTTTTTATTTCAGAAATAAATCCAGTTTGTCTTATGTCCAAAAGGAGGCTTGTTGCTCCTGCTTTTATGTGTGTTTTGGATTATGGGGACCTGATTTATGTGTATGCCTCTTCTTAGAGCTCTGAATAAAGTTTATCGTGGAGCTAGCTACATTCATAACATGTTATCTGTTGCTTGATTGCGTTGGACTGCCTTACTCTCCCTAATCTCTAAAGCTATTATGGGCCTATCTTTAGACCAGGACTCGTAAAAAATCTGCTATTTATCCTCATCAGTCCAAGTTCCCTCGTTGTTGGTACCAAAAGGTTTTACAGAATTCATAAAAAAAGCTAATTGAAACATGATGTACTGGATGTACTGCTTCCAAAACAACCTAAAATTAATAACACAATCTTTTAATACTTTCATTTCTTAATCACTTGGAGGAAGATAGATTTATTGCCTAATTGATTTTGATCACAAATGCTGATCATGTGCAAAAGATTCATTGGGAGATAAAGATTTTTAAGTTTTTTTTTCTTTGATGAAAATTTATTTCTGATAAAAAGGCATCACTCAAAAAAAATGATTGGTTTCAAGTAAAATCAATCACAGTTCTAATAATTGTCAAAATTGCATTTTTCCAATTTTGATTATGTATCTTTGGCAATGAGTTCCAAGTCTAGTCCAAGTTGGACGACCGTTACACTCAGATTCAAGTCTGGACTCAATGTTGCTATTACTTTCCATTCAGAAGAATCATGTTTGTTAAATTAAAATATTACTTTAAATCAAAATCAGAGGTATGAATACTTGTGGGCTTTGCCGTATGTGGTTTTGATCATCATGAGCTGTTCTGTCACAATCTCTTAAACAAGAGCAGAGCTGAGTGTGGTGCTGGGCTGTAGCGCCTTAATTAGGGATTAAAGTTCCCAGTTATTCTCAAATTTATAGTCTTGTTTTTTTTTTTTTTTTTTTTTTTATTTATTTTTTTTTTTTTATTTCTCCTCACTGCTCCGTTCTTCTCCGGTCACTCTAAACCCACCCAGGGTTCTCCCACACTGAGCAGATGCGGGCTTAGGCCGGGGATAAGAGAAAGTGCTTGGTAGACAACACTGGCTAATTTGTAAAAGATACAGCGACTGCACGGCTTTCCAAGGCACCGTGGGGGAACCAAAACATTCAGCAGTTGTCCAAACAGATTCCTCGCTCCTCTCGGCAGCGTGCGACGCAGCGCTGCTCCGACTGCTACACTCGCGCAAACACACACGCAAATACACGCCAACTCTCTCTATCCTCTGGCGCTGGAATTTATTTTTGCTTGAGGTGATTGCTGTGTCTGCAAGTTCTGAAGTCTTGTTAATGAATTTGAAATGGGGTCATGTTGGGATTGATGGGTGAGAACTGTGTGTGCGTGTGTGTTGTGTGAAAAAAAAACAACAAAAAACAGGGAAATGATGTGGGGAGTTTTTATGAGATCACACAAGCTAAGCACCTTTGTTTCACCGAACTGCCGGACCTCGTTTTGGCAGCGCTTATCTACTGCGAATAATGTATTCGATGTAAAAATCCGCAAAGTGAGTAACAACAACACGGTTGTTGCTGGACACATTTGGGTGAGGGCATGTGTGTCCTCTTGTGTAACTTTCAGCGAGGTTTCACTCTGTGTGAAAAATAAGCAACAGGGGGCGCCTGCGCGCACCCAGACATTTAAGCAACCGCTGCCTTCACACTCAGGTGACATATACTGTAAAGAAAAGAAGGTACAGGATTCATTCACCGCTCCCTGCTGCTGATTGAATCAAACAAACAAACATTACTATTCACCTGCTCTGCTTCCTGGGCAGAAGCCGGCTCTGTGTGAGTATGTTGCTACGCGTATGAGAGCGTGACCGCCGCTGCCCTTCCCATATCTATCTCCCATCGTCTTGTCTTATCACACCACACATTCCGCGGCGTTGCCTCCTGTGATTGTGTGAAAAAGCCCGGGGCTTTTTTTTTTCCCCCCACCGTGAAGACGGAGGGGGGAGAGGAAAAGTGAGTCTAGTTGTTTGTGACAATACCAAGGCGAGTGGGCGCAGCAGTGCTGGAGAGATTCTGTTGTTATAGGGACAAAACAAATAAAGTGTCAGGCCATTCAAAAGATGGCTTGGCTCAAGAGGGTCAGGCCGGGCTAATTCCTTTGAAAAACAATCAACTGCCATTTCTCTTCTCTTTCTCCCTCTCTCTCTCTCTTGCTCCATCTCGGCAGCTGTCTCCGCTTTTCTTGACACTGATGGACATTTTGGGAAACTCTCTTGCAGTGGCACCAAGGTCAGGGGTCACATTACCCTTTAAAATATACAAACTATTCCATGTCAAGAGGATCAAGCTTTGAAATGAGAAAAAAAAAAAAGAAAAAAAAGAAACCGATTTTCGTCCTGTGGATTACATTTCATTGAAATTTTTCCAAATTCAGAAATACTGCTTTTTCACTTCTTACAATGCACTTTTAATGGCAAAAGTATGATTAAATGCAGCAAACTTTATTAGGACTGTATGCAACAATACTGTATAAACATAAAATGATAGTCGGTTTACAATACAGCGTAATCATAAAGAGGTTTGTGAGGGCACATAAGTTAACAAACAGAGTTAAGACCAAGGGAGACAGCAGCCAGGTGAAGGACAATGTATACATTTTACCTCTCAATACTCTACTTTATGTTGCTCCATCACATAAAATCCAGTTAAATGCAATCACCATTACATTTGAAATGTGAACAAAATGTGTAAAAAAGCTTAAAAGGTACGAACTTGTTTGCAATGCACTTTATACTGTATGTAATCAGAGAAACTTTTGAAAAATACTACCACAACATTCTGTTCTTGAAGACTTTTTTATGACACAGGGTTTAATAAAAATATCTCATGAACAATTTAGATCCTTCCTGTTGCCCTAGATCTATTTTTTTTAGCAGCGCTTTAAGTTAAGACTGGAAATGGCTGCAGTAGAGGGCTCAATACGCAGGTCAGGCAGGATAACCCCCATATCCTGATTACTGACACAGAGTGCCCTCTGGAACACAGGCCAGCAATAAAAAGGTTTCAGTGAGCTGCTGCAAACCCGCCTGCATGGCTGGTGTAGCTGTCTGAGAGTGCAGCTCTCACTGTGAGGAGAGACATTAATCTGCAATGCCATATTTCCCAAATGTGAGTGTGGAGCTATGCTCACGTATTGACAGAAAACTCAACTATGAATACAGAAAGAGAAATCCATGAAAAATGTTGTGAACAAAAAGTGCATATTCATGGCTGTGGAAATCAATAGCAGTTTTGAATGGAAGCTTTTTGCATCCACTTTGTCTGAACAGGTTGAAAGACTGAAAGAGGGAGAGGGAGGGGAAAGAAAAGGGGGCTTTTAAATCTTCAACTGATATAGCAAAGTGAGAGGCCTCCCATGTGTCTATGAATATCTCCCTTTTTATTACTATTGAGTGGTGTGTGGAGAAAAGTAGCAGAGCCGGCTTCATTCAAGCCTCAAAATATCGAAGGACAAAAGACTCTGACACACAAACAAACTGATACGTATAGCACGCAGAGAAGTGGCAACTCAAAGCACTGCTCCAAGACCTGATAGCAAGGTCTCAGATGAGAAAATATTTTAACTTTATCATTGTAAATTTTAAAACAGAAGAGGATTTTTACCGAATTTGTAATCGTGTTGTATCGCCATAATTGTGATGACATTAAGCTTTGAGCAGCTATATTAATAACATGTATATAGTATAATTGTTATACTACTTACAGTCAGGGCTATCTAGCTCTTGAGACAAGGTATTCAACAATCTTGGGTCAAAAAGAACAACTCATAATCATATATATTCTTTAACCCTCACCTATTTGTGCTTCAGTTTTAGTGGATTTACTGTTTAACTAATTTTTCTGTGGGATGTGACTTCAAATTGTTTGCAAAAATAAAGTTGTCAATTTTCTTTTTTTTTGGTGGAGCATATCTAAAATATTTAAAAAATTAAAACCGCTGCTTGTGAAGCCTACGCACAATGCTACTAAACACGCTATTGGGTGACATTTGCAAAGCAGACAATCCAGGAGTACCATTAATTTTCCTTAACTGGGTGTACCTTCAAGAGAGGAAATAAGAAAGATCATGGCTTGTACCTAAAACAGTTTTCACAGTGTGTATATCAAGTGTGTACATAATACATATTAAGGTATATCTGGAGATTGAACTATTCAAATAAGCAGTTGCAAGGGTTTTTATAAACGGTTTCGAGTATTTGCAGATTTTAGCCATTCAAAGGCAGCTGTGGTCCCCAAAAACCCCCAAATGATGGGGTTCACTCTAATTCTATTTTCTTTGTTTAGCAAATAGATCAAAGATCCCACAAAACTGTGTTCTCAAACACTAAACTCCAGATGCCTACGTTAGCATTGCTAGTGGCTAAGAGCTGGTTGTGGTACTCTGTGAAACAAAGATCTTTGTCATCTGTTGGTCAGCTAAACAACATCTGCTTTAATAACTGATTCTATCAAGGTCACTCAATAAATCTTTCCTTTATACTTCAAAATAAGAGTCTCCACATTAGATAAAGTATCAAGTTTAAAGCACACAAGTTCATATGCAGGACTAATAAAAATAGCAACTACAGAAAAACAAAGGGAAGAGCAATGTATATGCCTGAACATGTCATAAAATGGTTGTTGGGGGAGAAAAATTTTAAATTCTGAGAAACCAACATTGTTCAGTGAACATGGCGATAAACTGTCTAACCGAGGGGAAACAACTGAGGCAAAGCAACAAATCAGGCTGCGGTATATGAGATGAGTTGGATTTAACAACCTGATCAGAGGTGAATGAGGGTAAAATCAAAATTTATAAGTCATTCTAAATTATTTCTAATAAATGATTTCTTCATAAACTAGATTTCACATTTTTTTATTCTATTGATCAATTACACATGTGTCTGTCTGTGTGGGAGTGGAGAATTAAAGAGATTTATAATTCTATATTATAAAATTTTGCTATGTGTTATCTAAACTTATTCTCAGGGAAATGGGGTGGAGAAATTCGGAAGCTGAAAAGTTACGCTTCAATTTTTACAACCATGCGAACATTTTCAGCTCCAGGATAACTTGATAATGCACAACTAAGACAAAGCCCTGGGACTATTTCTTTAATCTCAATGTGTGCGTGTGGTGCGTGTGTGGGGGTGATTGAGTCCCTTTGAGCGTGCATGTACTGGGGGGACACTTTGATAAATGGCCAGTTTATGGTGCTGTCACACTGAGTACGTCTATGGGGAAATACTTCCCCACAAGCACCAGAGTGTGAGGGTGAGGTTGTGTGTGGAGAGGGATACAATGCTCTGGTCATCTGATTGCAAGCCTGTGGCCTGGCGCATGATTAATCAAACTGATTGGATGGGGCAAATATGGTTTGTAATAGCTCAGAAAAGGAACAGGTCAGAGGAAGGGTCTGGATTACTCCGTTTGTACCTGAAGATGTGTGCATGGAGGGGTGTGAATGTTTGCACATGTGTGATGTGTTTGTATGTGAAGGTGCAGAGGTGTGTGTACGCCCGGGTGGGGGGAGTGTGTGAAGTGAGGCTGCTGTTTGTTTGAAGGTCAGAGGTCAAATAAATGGAACATGAAAGACTAAAAACACAGTGCAGCGTTGCTGACACAGCCGCAGCTCGGTTAATATCTTACTGCTGCTCTGGCGCTCACCGTGGGTGTGCGAGACTCTTTCTGGCGCACGAGCGCGGCCGGCTTCACCTACAAACACATGTACCTCAGCATGGTACAAAGCAGCATTTGAGTAATTGAGCTGCGCCATTGCATCTTTGTAAACGTTGACGTGTCTCTACATCGTCTTTGTGCCTGAACAATGGAGTGCCAAGACTAAGTTGTCGCTGGCCACAAGGCAAGCGGAAGAGAGAGACATAGGAAGAAAGGAAGAAAAACGATAGAGGGAAAAAAAATAAACAGATCAGCCAACTCGTGTGTGTATATATATATATATATATATATATATATATATAAATACATATATATATATATATGGCAAATGGACTGCGAGCGAAG
>CAEGAE010071131.1:0-16117 GCA_903067095.1 Girardinus metallicus | reverse complement strand
CCGGAGAACCCGGAGAGAACCCACGCATGCACAGGGAGAACATGCAAACTCCGTGCAGAAAGACCCGGGCCGGGAATCGAACCCAGAACCTTCTTGCTGCAAGGCAACAGCTCCCAATAAAGCACTATTTCACAATGTTTTTTTCACTCTTGAAATTTTAAATTCTGGTTGAATGTGGGTCTTAAACAGGGTCTGGTTAAAAAGACACTGAAGTTTACAAAATGTGCACTCAGTCCTGATCTGGTAAGTCCAAAGGTTCTAGTTTGTGAAATAGAGCTGATCTAAACTCATCCAGATGCCATAAAAGCAATGGAAAATCTTAAGCCGCTTTTAGTCATTTGTTGTTGATTCATTGAATCCACAGTAAATAATCTTAACTCAAATGCAACAACGTTATAACAAGTGGGGAAAAAAAAACATTTTAGATTGAATCTGGAGAAATGTGGAGTTTTGAAATGAACCTGTTCTGGTTTCCAGTTCTTTTGCCACCTGTGCTCCTGGTTCTCCTGGTTCTGCTGCACCAGGACTCTGACGAACACCGCTGAGACCACCCTCACCTGTTTGGCTCTGTTTTACTTCCCTCTGCCGGGGTCCAAAACTTACAGCAGGTGAATGCGAGTTGGCATGTTTAAGTTCACACTTTGCATGCTTTTGTTCTTCGTTTTGGGTCTCTACTGCTGCTAAAAACAGCCAAGTGCTTAAAAAAACCCTCACCAACCTGTACTTTTGGAAATGAATTGGAAAATGAGCCGTTATAAAGGTTAAGTCACATTCAACTGGCGCTGCGCTGTTACCTAGCAACCGCAGCCGTGACCAGGGCCGTTACCTAGCAACCCCTATGAAACTAGAGCAAGTTTAGTCAGCTGATTTTACCGCTGTGTGGATGTCGGAGAACATCCACACAGTAGGTAAACAACAAAAGTTTTGTTGTTTACCTACATCCATTAAAGACGTCTGTATAATGTTAAAAGATGGCTGTATATTTGCGCATCTGTTTGCAGCCATTTTGACGTTAACGTTGAGTTTCGGGGGCGTGGCCAGCAGCAGGTTGTTTGGATTTAAAGTGACAAGAAGCCCTAAAATGCCTCATTCTGAAAGGAGCTAAACAAAGGCAGAACTGAAATCTCATTAACAAAGAATAATTTTGTGCAAAAAAATTGAATGAAAATGTTTTCTATAGCTCATAGACCTTTCATCATCCATTCAAGGAAGCACAATAGGTGACCTTAAAGTGTCTTTAATCCTCGCTGGTTTTATTATTTTCCAGTAAAACGTACTTGTCTCTGGTGGCCTTGGCTGTGCTTGTGCGCCCGACGGCCCTGATTGTCTGGTTTCCTCTGCTGATGTACCATTTCTGGCAGGAGGAGAACAAACTGAGACTCATCACTCGTCGCTACATTCCTATAGGGTATCTGCTCTCATCCTCATGAACGCGTAGCCGGGCCTCTCCTCCTTTCCTCACTGCTTCATATTCTCTCATTTCCAGGATTTTGGCGGTTCTGATTTCGGCACTGATCGACTGTCTGTTCTACGAAAAGGTAAAACAGAGCCAGTAGCTTCTATATCCAAGGTCAGATGGTAACAGCTGGTCTCTGTTCCAGTGGACTTTGGTGCAGCTCAACTTCATAAAGTTCAACATCCTGCACGGCGTAGCAGATTTCTACGGCTCCCACCCCTGGCACTGGTACTTCAGCCAGGGCTTCGCCGTCGTCATCGGCCCCCATCTTCCTTTCTTTCTACATGGATGCAGCCTCGCCTTCAGGAAATACAGAATCCTGCTGGCCACAGTTCTGTGGACTATTGTTGTTTACAGGTAATCTGAACTGAAGAGAAGAAAAACATGATTGTGAGGTTTGCAGAATTCATGAGTATTTTCTCTCCTCAGTTTCCTTCCTCACAAGGAGTTCAGGTTCATCTACCCTGTGCTGCCGTTCTGCATGATCTTCTGTGGTTGGTTCCCACTTTTAATTAAACCCAGAGTGTTGGGATATATTCATAACAGAGGTGTGTTTTATCACAGGAATGTCTTTGGCTCATCTCAAAGCGTGGCAGCGGCCAGCTGCAGCCCTCCTCCTGGTGTCCAACCTGGTTCTGGCTCTGTATACGGGTCTGATACACCAGCGAGGCACTCTGGATGTCATGGGCCACCTTCAGAGGCTTTGTGAGGTCAGCAGCGACTCGGCCCGCCTGCAGTCCGACGTCTTCTTCCTCATGCCCTGTCACTCAACGCCTCTCTACAGGTACACACACCTCCAGCCCATCAGAGCTTTATAAGATAAACAACAAAACTAATGTTTTAACTGAGGAAGAGTTCAGAAATCAGTATTTGGTGGAACAGACAGGAGGTTTTCAGGAGACTCTTATATTTATAATTTTTTGTATTTTGCATCAAATGTGTCAAACTTTCTTACAAATTTGGTGACATTTCTTCGGGCTGTTAAAAACTTCTTTGAACTCTGCTGCTTTTAAGCTTTTTATTCCTGCACTTAAAGCTACAAATCAGACATTAAAAAAAAAAAAGCCTCCAAAGCTCCACAGATGAATGAAGGTTTAATATATAGTAAATACTTAAGCAGAAAATACTTTTTTAAATTAGATTTGTTAGCAGATAACATTTATTTAATGAAATCCCAGAAAACAGCAAAAATGTTTTAGCACTAACAAGGAGATAAAATGGTTATTTTTCTTTTAGACCTAACAAAATCATAAAAAAGACTTGAGAAAAGCCCCATAAGTCGTGACGAACCACTACAAGAAGGTCTTGCTGCTTAGAAGACTCAGCTGGTTAAAACCTTTGTTATTTACACATGGCAGCTGACAGTCGTCTGTCTCCTCGTAGCCACGTCCACTGTCCTCTGAAGATGAGGATCCTGGAGTGTCCTCCAGACCTCGGAGAGGACGGCTACGCTGAAGAAGCGGCACAGTTTTACAGCAATCCTCTCCTCTGGCTCCGGACTGCCTTTCCATACAAATCCTCCCTGCCTACACATCTGGTTTTGTTTGACATTTTGGAAAAGGTGAGGCACTAATAGAGACTCTTTGTGCAAATAGCTGATGTTTAGATTAAACAGGTTTTGTTTTTTAGGAAATTTCCACATTCCTGCAAGCGAATAACTTCACGAGGACAGCAGAGATATTTCACACTCACGTTCCCGAGGGAAGAGTTGGAGGAAGCATCTTTATTTATGAAAGGCACTGAAAAAAAAAACCCCAGCAGAAACACCAAGGAAAATGTAACAATTTGCTACTGTAATAAATATTTTAAACTTCAATGTTTCCGTTTTAAAATCTCATTTCCAAACCACAGTGAATTAGTTGTTGTTTTCCAGTCTTTTCTCAGAGAAGCATTTAAAGTAAAACAAGCAGGTCCAGTTAAAATGAGGTTGAGGTGGAATGTTAGAAAACAGCATCCGAACTCTTAAAGCTGGTCTTAAACAAAACACTAACTGGCTACAAACTAAACGCCTCTAGGACTGAGTTTGGCCTGGTGTATGATTATAAGTTATGTGAAATTTTCCTTTTACATGGTCTATTGTTTTATTTTTTGTGAAGTATGTATGTTAATTTAGCAGGATTCATAAGGAAAGTGAAACCTTTATATTGTTAAAACACAAAACAGCTCTGGGACATTCAGCAGCTCGACAAGGATTGTGCAAACTTACAAAAAAATAAAAATAGAGTGTGCGTCAAAAATAAAACTCACAATTTAAGCGAAACCCTTATGAATTATTTTCAGTATTTGGGGTCAAAGGGCATTGGGCCCAGTTCGATTTTAACATCAGCCATGTGCCTGTCTGCGTTTCTTCCTGATCGGCTCCATCTGCGACCGCAGTGAGGACGAGATTTACCCCTCGGCTGCTTCCTCTGCTGGTGCCTCACCCTCCAATCTTCCTTTGGGTCTTCAGGTCTCTGAAATGGCCCCCTGTGGAGTAGAAACAAAAAACAAATAAATCACCACCATGAGACACAGTTAAGAGTTTTATAAGCAGGAAATTATGCTGCATAGGGGATGCAAAAGATGCAGAAATTCAGTGGAAAGTAAAAGGTACTCGTATATATATTTTGTCAAATCACCACAAACTTTAACTTGTTTTGTAGGAATTTTATATGACAAGGCCACACAAAGTAGTACTAAATTATGAGGTGGGAGGAAATTTCTCATAAATTCAAATCTGAAAAGAGCGGTGTGCATTTATATTCAAATCCCGCTACACTCAATAAAATCACCTTCAGCCGCCATCTAAATAAAAAAATAATTTAATCTCTGTATAAATCCAGATGTTCTATGAAGGTCTCAGAGGTCTGTTAGAGAACAAACAGCAGAATGAAGACAAAAAAAACCAAAACATGGCCCTCCATCTAAACCAGACGTGACCAAAGTGCAAACTTCAATTCAAGAACGACCCAAACGTGGCCGTGCGTCATAAAGATAGGAAATGGTTACAAAGTAAACACAAAGCTTGTCTTTTAATAACCAAGCTTTTTGCATTTTCTTTGGTTTCACAGGAACTATCTCATCTATTCAGTTACTTTTAACTCAACTTCTCATGAACACAGCTAATTCATCGAAAACCTGATAATTTATTTCTTTTTCCTTAACATCCCAGTTATTTCTGTGTTTATTATTATTTTTATTCAATTATTTAACTTGCCTCTGAGTTTCTTTCTTATTAATTTTGTTGTTATTTCTTTTGTGCAAAACGTCAATAAAAGGATTTCTGATTCTGATTCAGCTAAGCAAAGTCAATGGCTTCAACTAACTCGCTCACTCTCTGGTTACCTAGCAACTCACTCATTCTTTGGTTACCTAGCAACAACCTGTTGGGTAACTCACATTGTAGCAGTTAAAATTTTTTCCACTGTGTCTCATAACTGCTTAAAAAAAAAAAAATCAACTGCAAGGAGTAAAAACTGAATTAAACAGGAAAGATCACTTCACCAGTTTGGCAATATTTTAGGTATTTAAAACAAACACAAAATGTTTTATCAATAATTATTGATACAAACTGATATGAGACTCTTATATCATGACACATTTTTCAGCCACATCCTAATTAGATGGAGGCAAAAGACATAACTTTCTTGTGCTGCATCATGTTTAATGTTTTCTTCCCTGGAATCAGATTTTATTCCTTACATTAGTTTAAGTTAGAGTCTCTCATTGCAGGAATTCCTCAGATGTTTCATGCCTGTAAAACAAACCGGTTTTAGCTTTGAGCGCAGCATCTTTTGGGAGGATATTTCAGTCTGCAGGGGACCTACCGCGGACCGTAGCTCCTGGCGTAGCCTTCTCCGAAGAAGTGCCTGTAGATGTAATCGTCGAGGTCTCTGAACACGTCGCCGTCCAGGCCGCCGTATTCACGCATGCCGCTCAGGTAGCTCTCCACTCTGCCTACGAAGTCTGTGAAGAGCATGCGGTCGTGGATGAAGAGTCCGTTGTGAAAGAAGCCATTGATGAACGTCCTGAGTTCGTTCCAGTGGTAGAAGTGGTCGACCTCCTGCTGCAGGTAGCTCTGCAGCAGGAGGTTGAACTCTTCGGCTCTGATTGGCTCTGTGGCTTTGTTGAAGAGGCTCATGGACTCCAGGTAGGCGCAGTCGAAGACGCCGGTGCAGCCCTTCATGCTGCTCTTGTGGCTGCTCTCTTCCTCGTCCTGGAGAACCTTCCCGGCTGATTTCCGTGTGCTGTGTTGGTTCTGGAAGGAGTCGGGTGTGCGTCTGGGTTTCTGCGCTCTGTGCTGCCAGGAGTCCTCTGTGTTTGCTCTGTCATATTTCTTGCTGTAAAATCCCTGGGCTTTGTTGATGAACGTCGAGGCTGAATCCTTAAAGTGTCTGAAAGTTGATTTGACAGAGTCAGAGAACTTCCTCAGGTTTTCCTTCACGGCCTCCTTGGCTTTCTTAATCTGCTCCTTATGGTGGTGGACGAACTCCTTGGTGGAGTTTTTCACAGCATCGAACGTCTCCTTCATTTTCCCGGCCACTCCCTGTTTAGCTCTCCTCACTTTGGATTCTCGGTCTCCTTTGACCTTCTCCTCCTTGGTTTCCACGTACAGCCTCTCCCACAGGTCGGAGCGCTGCTGCTCGTAGCTCAGCCTCTTCTCCAGATCCAGTAGACGTTTCTCCAAACCTCCTGCTTCTGAACTGTCAGATTCAGAAACGTGACTCCTCAGAGCGGTCAGCTCCCTCCTCAGCTCCTCCGTGACCTTCCTCTCTCTCTCCAGCTTCTTCCTCAGCATGTGAGCTTCAGCCGTCATGTCTTCCCTCTGAAGGTGGAAGTTTCTGATGGTCTGCTGCTCCTCCTCCAGCTGCTCTTTCAGCCTCTGGTTTTCAGACAGCAGAGAATCGGCTCCTGCTCCCCTCGCCTCCAGATCTCTGATTTGGGAGCGCAGGTTCCTCAACTCCTCCTGCAGGACGGACAGAGACTTTTCCTCGCGTGCCATGGAGTTTCTCAGCTGGATGTTTTCATCTAAGAGACTCTGCTGCAGAGACATGATTTCAATCCTCTCCTCCTCGGTCTGTTTCAGCATCTGCTCCAGGTTATCTCTCTGAACCTTGATGAGAAAAGACACATTTTTACAGCTTGTCTAATACTTAACATCTAACTTTTTTTTTTTACATATTTGTGAAACTGTCTCTATGTTCTGACAGAGATAATCTGTGAAAAAAAAATCAGCTTCCTCTGCCTTCTCCTAGTGCTAACTAAGAACAACCAATCAGAGACAGGAGGCGGGTCTTAGCGCTGTCAATCACTCTGCTCTCTGCTATGCTACAGCTAGCACAGCCTGTCATGAATGCTCAGGCTAGTTAGCATAGCCTCCAATGACAGAGGATAAACTGTTTTTCTGTAACAGAGAGTTGTTTCTCCATCATTAGCACATTTAGCAGTGAGTACATGAGGTTGATTGACAGCGATCAGACACTCCTCCTGGCTCTGATTGGCTGTTTTTTGTTGGAAGCGGTGGAGGAGATTGATTTTTTCACAGCTTATCTGTCTCACATTATACTGTTGCAACATGGTGACATTTTTAACAAATATATATATAAAAACATTTCTTTAATAAAAGTTAATTACACCTTTAAAGTTTGGGTCACATGTCTGAACAGGGACAACTGGATTTACCTGGATGTGAACTTGTTTTGCTTTGAGCTCCTGGTTTTCTTCCTTTGCTTTTTCAATCACTCCTGAGAGGAAATTAATAACCTGCTGCTCATCAAGGTCATCTGGCCCAAAGTCGCTCCTCTGGGTGAAATAAAGGTTTTTTCAGTTCATACGATCAAAGCAGTATACTGAAATGATCAACAATGAATTTGTGTCAAATCTGAAAAAAGTAATTCTAGTGTGAAGGCGACAGCACCACAGTGCTCCAAGTTGTCTCCATGATGCTTTCAAAGGGGGGTTGTTATTCAAAATTCATATTTTGCACGTTTTCTTACTTTAGGTCCATTTGGGTCTCAACTGCTTCTAAAATAGCCCACGGTAATAAGTTTACATTTTTTTTGGTGTCTGGAAAACAAGACGTTTTAAAAACCTCCCAAATGTTGAGTCACAATTGACAGGCACCGCGCTGTTACCTAGCAACCCCAGCTGAGCCTCAGCCCCGTTACCTAGCAACCCAAATGGAACTCGATCGTGTTTGGTTTATGCTGTATGCGGCTTCTGGAAAAGACAAGTGTTTTGTTGTTGACAAGCCATTCAGAAATGATGTTCGTATAATGTTCAAATAAAAATTACTAAAAAAAAAAAACAATAAGTGACAAATTTAGAGACCTTTGTCTGTGTTTGTTGGAAGGTTTTAGTGGGATTGTTTTATACTGTGTGATGAAAAGCTGCACCGATTTAAACAATAGGAAAATTCAATTGCTTAGGGATTGTTTTACCAAAGGGGCCAGGACCGACATGGTTTTAGGCAAAAATAATAAAGAACTAAACAAATTTATTAGAAAATATCAAAATTTGTACAGAAACATAAAGCTAGAACCCTAAATAACCTACCTAGACATTTTATCAGCATGAAAAAGTTGATTTAAGGCATTAGGTACACTCTAAGCTTCCTGTTCCCTCAGCGGTGAGGTGTGCATTAACTAACCTGCTTTGTTAAATGCTCATCTCTGATACGTTGCTCAAGTAGACCCCTCACCTCCGGGTGTTCAATCCCTCTGGTTTTCTCCACAGTCTTTTGCCTTTCCTGAATCTGGATCGTGTCTGGAGGAGAGATTTGTAAAACGGATCATTTACACATCACAACAGAGGTCTGTACTGCAGGTCTGCACATGTTGAAGTATGAAATCTGGCTTTACCATAAAAGCGTCCAAGGCTCATGCTGACGGCGATGATGAGGGACAGCAGGATGCATCTGTTGAGGACGTTCCCGCCTCGGCTTTGCTCTCTGTCCTCGTTGGGTGGTCTCCCCTCCGCCCAATCAGGCTGCTGCTCTTCTTCACTGGACCGCGACTCTGGCAGCACCTCCTCTGGATCAGTACCGACGCTCGTGGTATTTTTCCTAACCCTTCGTCTTCGTATGACCGGAGTGGAGCTTCGTCCGACCTCGTCGTCGCTGCTGCTTGAGTTTGTCACCGCTGGTTGCTGCGCCGGGAAAGCTGCATTTCACATCAAACAGATTATGACAACGAAGAAAAAACACCAACGCACTATGACCCCAAGATTTGGGGTCATAAACTTCAGATAAAAAAAAAAAATCTGAAGTTGTTTTTAATCACACAGGCTTCGGAGAAATAAAAACACATCTGAGAAGTTCACTTTTAACCTGTTATTGCATAATATCGCCTATCAATATTTTCTAAAATATTCTAATTTTGTGGGATGATGTAAAGCCATTCCAAGCTTTTAAAATGTAAAATTATCCATGTAGCATCAAGTCATAATGAGTTAGCAGAAAAACACCAAAGTGTAGTTACATGTCAGTAAAAATTAGAAAAACATCAATTAGGGATAGGCATTTATTGTAATGTTTGTTATTTATTGTGACAATTTCTTGATAAGAATTTTTGATTTATTGGTGTCTCAATACATTTAAACTAAGAAAGCTAAAAAAAAAAAAGAAAAACCTAAATCATTAGAAATTACATTTTTGATCATTTTCTCCACTGTTTGTTCCACAGGAGCATCAATAAATATCAGTAAATTTTAAAATATGATAAAATGTGGTTACTGTGAGCAGCTGTTTGTGGTGCTATGAAGGTTCACAGTCTTACCATTGAATAATAAATAGTTTTCCATCATCATTTTTGCCATTATTACAATAATGCCACAAAATATCAAGATAAAACTCTAAGTTCATGTCGCCCTCCCCTAGTATGAATACTTCTGTAAGGTACTGCATGCATAACCATCATGCTTGATGGGAGTATAAAACCCACAAATAAATATTTTGAATTTGTGATTCCAGTGGTTCAGATTATTTTTGTTGACTAAAAGAAGGAAACCTCAAAATCATAAATGTTTCTGTCCATCACTACACTACAAAGATGGAAGATCAATCAATTATCTCATCTAATATGAGTCGAAAGTGAAAGTGTATCTTTATTCACTTTCAGCAGGAAAGTGAATAAAGATAAAAGATAATAAGAGGAGATCGCTTTAGAGAAAAGATATAATAATTTTTAATAAAGTTTGCTGTTTTTTCTAGTCTGTCTGCAGGGTTAAAAATTATAATGAGTCAAACTCATGCCAAAGATCTGCTCATGCACTTAAACACTAAAACTACAAGCCCACATCTCTCAGGCTTTTGAAAGGCACCCAGTGTTAGTTTGGTATGCTGCTAAACAAGGTTAGCATCACATTACATTCATTTTGATTTAAATCAGGAAACGAGCCACTACCAGGGAGCCGACTCCTCAGGCGGTGACTCAAGTTCACCAGAGTTTGTTGAAGTTTCCAGCGACTCAACAACAAACCTGCTCCAGAGGAGGAACATTTGGTATTTGAATCGTTGCCGTCGACTGTTGAGGAGGGATTTAAATTATTTTGCTGAAGAAAACAATGAGGTGTGCAGTGAGTCTTACCCGTCTCTGCAGCAGTGAAGGTGTAATGACTGCTGCTGGAGGTGCCGAGGTAATTCTCCTCAGTGCTGGCTGCCTCCTCTTCTTCCTCCTCCTCAGCATGCTCGTCCTCCTTCAGGTCCCTCAGAGTCACAATGTCAGAGTGATCACTGGAGGAGAAGACTTGCTCTCTGACTGCAGAACCGCCTCCAGCCTGCAGACGGCCATAAAACTGTAACTCTGGGTTGTTCTGATATTTTCTGGGTATAAAATCAGCTCCTCTCACCTCAGGAACGCACAGTGTCTCATCTACAGCCTGTTCTCCCAGTGTGTCATCAAGAGAATCAGCAGCTTTATCTTCAACACATAGAGCTGGTAAAAATGTAAAAAGAAGAAAGTTCAGTGTGATTAGAACAAGCCTTGGATAATAAAATCTGAATCAGCTTTATTAGCCAAGCTTGTGCACAGCAACTTGTGCAAAGAAACTTTGTCAATTAAACAAAAATTTATTTAACTAAAATACAATGCTTAGATATAATTTCACAATTAACTAAACTTAAACACAAGATAAATGTAGATGTACATTTTATATGCATAATAAAAAAAAACATAAACAAAACACAAATAAAGCTAAAAAAGAAACTAAACTATTTTGTTTAAAACTAAAAACGGGAGGCAAAAGTTAAGACAAATAATTTTACAAGGTAAATTCTCATGATTTAATAGTTCAATTGCATGGTTCATAACATATTAAAAATTCATGTTTTCTCAACTACATTGGCAAATTCAGAATTTCAATTTATTAAAGAAGATGCAAAATAAAATGTTTTTGTGTATTGTTTATATTCTGTATAAATTGGTAATTAGTATGATACTAATTTTAGAGACAATCCACCCAGTAATCGTAAATAAAAAGGACCATCACTCTGATATCACCTGCTGGTGTCTCACTACCACTCTGACGGCCGGGGATTAACATGAAAACAGCAAATTTATTGCCTCAACAGTTTCTCTCACTCCTTTAAAAGTATTTCTGCTTTTGATTATTTATAACCATTTAAACCACCACTGCAGGGCTATCTAAAGGACAACATTTAGCCAGATTTTTACCAGCAGATACTGAGGCTTGTGATTCCAGCAGCTGTGGTTCTTCCAAAGTGGGGCGCTCCACCAGCTCAGCTCCATATTCGCCTGCAGCCTCCGATCCCAGTGTCTCTATATCCGAGCCCTACGAAAGCACATCGGAAATACTGAAAAACTGGAAATGATGAAGGAATAGCATAGTTCATGCTTTATATGTACAGTTATAATAATGCCTGATCCATCCAAGAACCAATTTTAACTGTAAATATAGAAAAAAAAAAGACAACAACCAGGAAATTTTAAACTCGATTATCCCCAAAAGGTGACCAGATGGTCAGAAAACACTCAATTCTTTTATAAATCTTTAAAACTGTCTTTGTTGATCAGTATCTGTGTTTCCTTCAAACAATAAGGAAACACTCTGTCCTAACAGTAGAGAGCAAAACTTTGAGCAGAAAATAGGAAGGCTAAAGTGGACAGCAAAGTTGCCCTGCTTTCCCTTTTTAATATTTCTCTCTGGGAACATGACAACTTCTGAAATGTTGGGAATCTTTGGGAAATCTCATATTTAAACTAACATACAAAGTAATACACAAGGGGTTTGCCCTTTTCTAAAGCTAACTAAGCTAATCATGCTAATTTCAAATATAAGACATTAAAACCAGTTTAAAATGTTAACTCCATAGTTATGTTGACTTGTTTTAAAATATTAGTAAAACCCTTTTTTACAGTGAATTTTTTCAAACACACATGCACGCCATGTGGTGGCGCACAACTATTAATGAAAACTCATAGCAGGTAGGTTAAAAGAACATATATATATATATATGTGTGTGTGTGTGTGTGTGTGTGTTCTTAAAGTGAGATCAGAGGTCAGAGCAGTCTTAGTTACATCATTCACAACAATCTGATTTGGGCCTCTCTAATTGAGACTGAACAACCATATGATGCATGTATGTTATTAAATACTATTTTTATAACAGGAGCATACCTCATTACTGATAATGGTCCAGCCACAGGAGGACTCAGTGTCACTTGATGTTTCTGACATGTTTGTCAGCTACAACCAAGGCTGTAACGAACAAATAAAGGGTAAGCTTTCTGATAAGGATGCTACTCGGAATAGAAAACATTAATAAGCATTTAATTTTAACCTCTAAATAAATTACAACCACACGGGTGAAACAGCGGCCTCGTGCGGCGCGGCATTACATCCACAAGACTATGCGAAGCTACGCGGCCAGACAATAAAAACAACCATAAAAATCTCAGATATCCGCAGGTAACTCTGGGGCTAGTAACTAAAGAATCCATTACTGCTGCCTCTTAACATCAAATAACGACATTCAGCTGATTATTTTCGACTGGTTAAGTCGCTTAACATATTTATTATTAGCGTCACCCCCCAAAACACAAACGCAACATGCAAACACTGCGATGTAGACAACGCCCATTGCTTTTTAAATGTGATTCATCCTCGCCAGATTCATGTAAAGAAAGAAAAACTGCTTGATTTACCTGTATTTTGTGCGCAGCGACTACACAGCTGTTTGCAAGCTGCTCCACAGTTGCAATATTGCCAAAACCCGAGTTATCCGTTAACGGCTCACTGCGGGAACCGACATTGTTGGGAAATGTAGTTTTTGAGTCGAATTACTGGATAGGTACAAAGTGGATCTTGAAACCTACAGAACTACATTTCCCTTGAGGCAGCGCAGCGGCCAAACTGGCTCAGCGAGGATGCTGCAAGCCAATTGCAGGCAAATTTTGCGGTGGCGAAAAAAACATAAACAAGGAAGCGTGACGAAAAAGGCTGCTTACGTCGTTAAATATGAGCTGTGGACAGAAAAACAACACTTTTCCTGAGCTTCAGAGACCAAGTTATAATTATTCTACAGCGTAAGATACGCCCCAAAACACAAACAACTTAAACTACACGAATAGCTAGCTAATTACGGTATTTTAGCATCAGAATGTGCTAAATTAGTACATTTTATATTTCTCCATGCCGAATAATTACAGGCATATAGTTAGTTTTTCATTGAAATTACCCTAAAATAAAGACTCGTCAAGCTTACATCCAGTAGTGATCGGTCAAACTAAACGTAGGCCCACTGTGAAAATAGAAGCTGGGTAATGATGTATGGATTTTTCAAAGCCAAAACCAAATAAAAAAAGCTGATTCTTGACGTCACAACAAGAATTGAGCTGCATTTGTAATCCTCATGATGAATAACTTCTCACAAAGCTGCAAAACCTAAACTTTACATGTCTGAGTATAGTCTTCTAATCAATAGGTAGCATCACTGGTTGATGAAAGACATAATATTTGAAACAAGCAGCAATAGCTCAAGATCTTTAATTATGTAACTGATTTGACCTATCCAGTCTATCCTGGTTCTTTTCTGTGTTATTGTGTTCAAATTGTGCTAAAATCCTTGCAATGTTCTCAAAATTTGACTGAAGACATCAACTTTAATGAAGGGATTTCATTAATAACATGCAGGTAAATAAAAAAAAGAAAGATACAAATTAATGTACTCCAGTTTATGCTATAGATCACGTGTCAAACTCAAGGCCTATGGGCCAAATCCGGTCCGCCGTAATTTTTTATGTGGCCCTCTAAGTTCTAGACTGAGCACTAAATGTGCTTAAATATTATTTTATCACTCATATCAATGCAGTTTTTATCTGTTTACTGCCAAATTATATCAATTAATCCCTTCAGTTTCTTGCATATTATCGTGGAAATTCACGCAAAATCAATAAATCCCCGCACTTTTTTTGCACTAATAAATAAATGGGAGATTATTACAGATTTTCCTCAAAAATTGTCAAAAACTTTCTTACTTGTACTAAACAGCAGCCTAATTAATGTCATGATCCATACAGCGAGTAATAAAATGTCGCATTTACTGTCATAAATAAAAACAAATATTGCAAATATTTCCAAATTAGAACCACAAACACTTTGATTTTCAGTGCAAAAAATCACAAAACAATCGTGAAATCCTGGAGGGCCTGAAAAGATGTTAAATTTGATTCATTATTTTTCAGAATTCATTGATATTTTAACAGTTTGTGAACAGGTTTCTATCAATACATTCTGGTGCAACCGACCGTTTAAGAGCATTCATGATGTTGATTTGGCCCAAAATGAGTTTGATTCCCCTGCTGTAGATGATGTCACCCTGAACACGTTTGTGCTGTATTTGGGAGCAGAAACTTTATCTTGATTAAATAACAAAATAGCTAAACTAATAGAAAAAAGAAACTGTCTATGACATTTTGCTCTACAGGTGACAAATTATATGTAAAATGAGTTTGATAGATTTTCTTTAGAAAGTTTTCCTATTTATTTTAAATGTAGCTCAAATCACCAGTTTTCATGCTATTAACCTGCAGTTCCAGTAGACATCAGTAAATGTTAGCTTCATGCTCACAAGTCAGGACCACTCTGGACAAATGTCCTTTCCAGAAGCAGGGCATAAATGTGACTTTTATTTTTTTATATTGGTAAAGAAAAATAAAACAGGAAGTGAAATGAATGTCTGTGGCAAAAATGTAGCTGTACAACAAAGAGGGCGTGTGAAGATCTGCTCGTGTTTCTATAACGCCACCAGTGATGTCAGTAACGTCAGTTCAATTCAGATTTATTTAATCATGGATAGCACATTAAACACTGCTACATGTGGGAAAAAACAGAGAAACTGTTGTTTTGTGCATAGGTTCTGCAACCTATTCACAAAATTCATTTCTTGGTTGTACCTTTATTTGAAGACAGTAATATCAAAAGTTAAAAATTCCTGTCATATACACAGACACCTACCTTGAATTTCTGCGATTATAAACAAGAAAAACATAAAACTGTAAATCAGAGAAAGCTAATTCCCTATAACAACACAGGTCAGTATAAATCAGTCTTCGCTTATTTGTTTTAGCCAATGTTTCGTCTGGGAATCGAAAACACTGAGATCAGTTTCCATTTTTATTCCTGAAGGTGGGGTCTCTGTGTGCAGGTGAGGTTTTCTGAATCAGGTCACTGTGGGACTGACCACCTGTCTGAGCTCGGGGAAGTGAGAGGGGCTCACGGCAGCGTGGGAATTCTGGCTCTTTGACTTCTGAGAAACAGATGACCAAACACAGCATTTATTAAAGTTACAGAATACAAATTTCATAAACAATATGTTTTAAATATGTTTGTTGAAACTGTCACTATGTTGTGACATTATGACATAATCAGGATAATCTGTGAAAAACATTAAGCTGCTCAGCATTCTCCCAGTGTTTCCAGTGCTAACTGCAGAAATACATGGCTCAGTCAAAAACAACCAATCAGAGCCAGGGGGAGAGTCTTAGCGATGTCAATCACCCTCTGCATGTGGTGCTCACACCCTGACGCTTGCTCTTTGTTGTGCTACAGCTGGTTCACCACAACATAGCCTGCCACGAATGCTAAGGCTAGTTAGCATGGCCTCCTATGATGGAGAATAAGTTTCTTGTAAAGATAAGTTGTTTCTCAGCCATTAACACATTGAGTAGCGCATACCAAAAGATGATTGACAGCACTAAGACCTTCTTTCTGGTTCTGATTGGTTGTTTAATACTGGGAGCACAATGTAAGCTCACTAAGGAGGAGAGGGAGGAAGAGGATCTTGAGTTTTTTTCACAGATAATCTGTTAAAGATGTCACAATATGGTGACATCTTTAACAAATACAGAAAAACATACTTTTGTAAAAGTTACTGCAGCTTCAATACTAAAGCTCGCTCACCCTCCTGAATTTGTGACCAAGAGGATGAAAGATTACTTGGATAAACAATGTGATTATTGTGGCTATTTTGATGAAAATGAATCACTACTTGTACAATATGCAAAGTAGCATCCTGATGGTTTTGCAAGTTTATAGACATAGTAGTGTCCATGGCAGTGTTTGACATAGACCTTGTGTGTGCTAAAATAACAGCAGGAGCCACTCCAGGCAGAGCATACAGTACGACTAACGATTCCATCTAACACCCCTGGGTGAGGTTCTGTG
>CAEGAE010071121.1:0-18731 GCA_903067095.1 Girardinus metallicus | reverse complement strand
CTATCTATCTATCTATCTATCTATCTATCTATCTATCTATCTATCTATCTATCTATCTATCTATCTATCTATAACTAGACACACGCACATAAATACTCACACATATCTATTTATTATTATAACGTGAGTAAAGTGTGACAACTTCGCCCGAAACACGTTATTTGAGCCTTCACGGTGTCCGTCGTTCTCCAGATAAGCGCGCTGGGCAAGCGCGTGCTTTCTCAGTGCTCATAACGAGCACGCGCGTATTTTGCCGCCTGGGCGGTGCGGAGCGGCGAGAAGACGCCGGGGGAACCGTACGTGATGGGGAAACGCGGATCGACGTAACACCGGCGTCTCGCCGAGAGCCTCGAAGCGGCCGCATCCTCGCTGTCGATCACGCGGCACGCGCTTTACAAAAGACGCTGACAGCCAAAGACTTTTCCCGCTGCTACGACAAAAGGCAGCAGCTATTGATTATGTCTCCCATAACAAGAAAACGCATTTCTTTCATTCGGACTTTTTGTTGTTATTTGTGTGTGTGTGTGTGTTTTTTTTCTTTTTTGTATTCTTTAAAAAGAAAAAGCATAAAAAGCAAGCACCTGAGGGAGAACGGCCAGTGGTGTTTTAGAGAAGGGTTTTAGAGAAACACTAATTCAACATGAAAGTCATTTCCTGACATACTTTGTCTTGTTCTTTCATTTTACCGCATTCCCAAGGCTGCCTGTTATTTTTCAAACACCGTCTCTTTCTGCCACGCGAGCCAAAGAAATCCAATGAATAGGTGGTCAAATCCGCCCCAAAGCAAAGCTTTCAGTGAATGGCGTCACTAGACTCATTTCACTCTGTTTTTGAGAGAAACGGTTTTGATAAAACCTGGTTTTCATGTGGACAAGGCCTGAGTGTTGGGGTGCATTCACACCAGCTTCTGTTTAGTCCGCTTTAATCGAACTCTGATTCGATTGTCTAGGAAGTCCAGTTTGTTTGGGCAGGTGTGAATGCGAAATCGAACTGTGATGCGGACCAAAAAAAGCGAACTCCGCGGTCCGCCTGCAAACGTAGGTCGGGTTGGTTGAAGTGAATGCTGGTGCGGCTCAAATGTTTATGTGAAAGCCAAGTGGACCAGAGGCTCCTCCAAAAGCAGGAGGCAGTCTATAGTGTAGGGCATTCTGGGTAAATACAACCAAAACAAATGTTTAGCGCTAGCGGGAAAAATTTTCTTTTACCACAGACAAAAAAGGAAATCCTACAACCGCTAAAATCTGACGCCACTCCTTTTTTGTTTACACAAAAAGAAGTTGTGCTCATGTCTTCTTCAGTGGGTTTTGGGTCGTATACTTCAGTAGTTCGTGGTGCAGCGCCACCACAGGTGCAGAGGGGTATAGGTTGCTCAGTGAAGTGTGAAATCGAAACATAGGAACTAAAATGTAACAAATGTCACAACTTTGATCCCCAGTTTTATTTTCCCAATCGAACCAAGTCTACTGAACTATCAGATATTACGAATCTAATCTAATCTGAACTGAACGCCTACAATCCATCATCAGAGCAGGAGGACATGGTGCTCTGCCCAGACTGGCATGGTCAGGAGGGAATCATAGTGCAAAAAAAAAAAAAAAAAAAGTTAGTTGCTCAGAATAGTTTTCCATATTTGCACATTCAGTCAATAGGGCCTGGGCATCCCTTTGCATTGTGCAGTGAAAGAATGTTGTGAAAGAACCGGTGCTGAATAACAAGTGAAAAAATTAACCTGCACATTTAGCCTGAAAGTCACATAATATTTCACGCTTAAATATTCCTGTCAGTATTCTGTTCCTTAGCTTAAAAAAAAAAAAAAAACTCAAAAACTTTAAAACTCTCGGTTTATACTTCTGTCTCTGTTTCAAAGTTGGGTCTCCTCTGAATTCAACATCAACAGCGAAATACTTCACATGTCAAAGGTGACAGATTGTCTCTTTAAATAAAGTGGAGCTGAGTTATCTTTGATCTCGTCGAATTAGACAAGAAGAAGAAGGAGTAGGAGGAGGAGAAGAAGAAGGAGAAGGAGAAGAAGAAGAAACACTGCCCTGAAAAACAAACGCTCACTGTTGTTCACAAGATCTCATTTGGAAATCTCTCAGCAGGTAGCTGGTTAGATAAGTTTATCAGAACATTCCTTAATCTAAAAACAGCTGCAGGCTGCAGCTTAAAAACTAAGCTGACAAGAAGATATTGTGAGGTTATGAATGTAAATGAGTACTAAATAGAGTCCTAAAAGCTGTACAAAACGCAGTCTGAAGAGAACGGAGGACAATGGTTTTCCTCAGGGACCCTAACTGGGCTAAACCATCTAACAATTTGCACCACCGTTTAATCAATTGTTGGTTAAAAGTCTGTTGATTTGTGCACCAAAGACTTAATATTCAAGTCTCCTACTGCCCCGCTCCTCTCTGCAGCTGCTGTCGAGCACGTTTTCCCTCACGTCGGTCATTAGCCCGCTGCACTTGTCTAATTTTTACACTCTTAGCTTAACGAGGGCATCTGTACCCATGCCGCTGTGCTGTAAGGAGATCCAGTCACCAGCACACCCTTGGGTCTTGTCAACAGTTTGCCCTCAAATGTTGTGGTTAAACCCAACACCTCTCGGGGGATTTTATCAGGATTTTGGACAGTTCTCGCTGTATGTGTGCCATCTGAATTGTATCAACCAGGGAGCTTAATTTTTGCAGCTAGAGCTTGGCTGGTCCTGTGGCGCCTATTTCTTAAATGTCTGCTACGTGGTCGCACCAAATGTGATATTTTTGCCACGTTCAAAACTGTTAAGATCAAAGGAGTTCAAATAAATACACTTTGTGGGTTTTTTTTTCAAAGAAACACTGTGATTTCTTCAAGCACTTTGAAAACCCAAGATAATGTAACGTCCTCTACCATCTGTACACATAAAGAACTTCTGTCTTTGAAATTAACAAAGACAGACAGTTTGAATGGAAGAAGACTTGCCTCAGATTTTTACGTTGGACTTTCACAAGGTCAATCTAACAAAAATAAGCGTTAGAGCTTTAAACCGCTCCATTGCTGCTGTGGTTGTATGTTCAGAGATGTTTTCCTGCAAGAAACATCTGAACATCCACTCTGGAAACAGGTTTTTAGGAGATTTAAGAGATTCCTCCGGCCAGAGCGAACTGGCCATGGGGAGCACTGGGATATTTCCCGGCAGCCTGACTGCTGGTCCGCTCAGCAATTGCCAAAGGTTCGGTTCAGGTCGTATCGGCCTGGCTGAAAATCCCACACCCTGCAGTTGCAGTAGGGAAAAGACAGACCCACCCCACTCTTTTTTCGTGAGCTTGTTTGTCACAGCAGTGCGGAGAGATACACACAGGGTTGTGCACAGTGTGCGCTTTATGGTGAAAAGTGCACGCCTGGTGAAATTTTGATGTTCTGTCACAAGAACACGCTATGTCTCTTCTTTATTAATACCCATAACAGGTGCTGTTTTTAGGTAGATTAATGAAAAACAGTTATGGTTTTGATAACACGTTTGAGTCGAATGCCTAAAGTCAGCGTCTGATGAAGTTTTCTGCTCCCCACATTTTCTACCAACAAAACAATAACTTTAAGTTATGTATAGAATATTGGACATTGAATATTGAAAAACAATCCTCAAGCTATGGGTGCAGTCTAAGTTAGAATAGCATTTATTACCATAGCTGATGGTAAAGAGCATAATTTAATTTAAAATTTAACTCAGTCCTGGTGGCTAACTTAGTAGCGGTGGTCAGTATGGCATCAAATTCCTGGCCTGGATTATTGTCCCCATCCCACCACTGCCTCCAGTATTGAAAAATATTTAGCTCCACCTATTGTCCCATCAACTATGATTGGCCCCTAGTCCCCACAGCATGATCCTGCCACCACCATGGTTTAATGTGGGAAATGTTCAGCTTGATGTGCAGTGTTAGTTTTGAGTTTTGCCTGTAGGATGATAACACATTTTAAGTGGCTGTTCTTTCTCCATCTTGCCTTTTCTTTACTTTCTCCCCGATGCAGGTCATTATATTATGATTATATTATATTATATTATGACGGCTTGCTTTAGATTGCAAAAGTTAACTTCTATCAGTATGAATTCATCAACCTTACTGCAGAGGGTCTATGAATAACAGACTATGTGCTCAGAGACAGACACGTGAGCAGCCGTTCAGACTTTCCCAGGTGTGCTCGACTGTGCAGTTTTGGACAAAACACAGTCTGGCATCAAACAGAAATGCTGCATAAGATCCAACATCCTACATGGTTTGCAATCTAACCCGCCTGAGACAAAGCTGAAGATGAGAGGTAATCCGCAGTGGCTCAGGCAGCCTGAAACTATTTTTTCCCCCTTACGCTCACACAGAAACAGCCCTTCCCTCCCGTCCCAGCGCGGTCCCGGCCATTAAAATGATGAGTACCCCTCACCTTCGTCTTTGAGATTGCAGAAATGAAGCGGGTTCAAAGCAGGACAGGGGAAAACTCTGCAGTTTAATGGGAGAGTGAGCGTCCCGCAAGCAGCTGTGACAAATCCCGCTCATCTCGGGAGAACAGAGAGCCTCCAGATAGCGGGGGGAAAGAGAAGAGAGACGAAGACAAAAAGAACATCTGACCTCAAGAGGTCAGTTTAAATCCTGCCTGATCTGTTGTGTTTAGTCACATCTTTTGTCTCCGCGGCGCATCCTCCACAATGGCGGGCCTTTACTCAAAGGATCGTTTGGCGAGAGACGGATATGAGGATCAATAGCGTATGACCTTGTATATCACATATCTCCTATATGCACCGGGAATAGAGAGCTATCTGGCAGCTGGCTTATCACAAATGTAACTTTGAATGCTTTAGAGACAAACAAGATACGACAAGTTATTAGAAAAACCTTCAGCTGATGTGATTTATTTTTGATCTTCCCTCGTTTTCCTGTCTGTACAGCCGGCTTATGAGTATGGACTCGGTTTCAGAGAACAATGTGAATTAATGGCAGATGCCATCAGCCTCAGGGGTTCCGGCTCACCTGCACTGATCAGTTTTGGTACGCATCAGGAAACCAGCCGGGTTTGCTCAATGGCTGTGCTGGCTTACAAACACGAACACCGATCTCTGCGATTTCCGAAAATGCTCATCGAATTTCCAAATGCAACATGTTGCATTACAGACAGAAGCTAAAAGCGAGTTGAGGAAATGAGTTACGGAAAACGTGTTATTTGTAACTCGCCTCTAAATAAAGGTTAAATCAAATAAATGGTATTGAGATGATATTTCTGATTGCCATCAGCCACAATTTTCCTCCCATTTCATCATCACAGTCCAAGTCCCTGTTACTGAACTTTAGCTTCAGGACGGTCACTGAAAGTCCATTCAAGAGTCCAAACATATTCCTGATTAGAATGAAGTTTGGACTGCAATAATTGTTGTCAAATATAATCCAAGTTTTATGAACTTTTCAGCCTAATGTGATATTTAGTCAGTGTCGTAGTTTCAAGGCTCCAACACCAGTCTGACTCGACAACTACATGCCTTAGAGTTTCATTTAAATACCTCCTTGTACTTGTTTACTTCCTCAAACCTGATTTTTTACAAGCCACTGATGATAAAAGCAGCAAACTCTGAGTCTTGTAGCGTCTTCCGCACCAAAGAGACTTGCAGCTGGCATGACCTATTTCTTCGTGCCATCGCTGATCAGAAAGAGATTTGATTTCTGAGTTTCTGACTGGTCTGGTTGGCCAAATTAATAACTGGCAGATGGTGGTCAACCGATTTTTTTCAGGCCACGTCTTAGTAAGACTATGTAGTCACAATTTGAAGGATGTTCTTGGTTTCCCTAATATTGGCATTTCTAGATATGGGCCATATAAATATACCTGTGGTATATTTATATGGCTCGGTTTGGAGTTACTCCAAACGGAGCACGACACGAATACTTGGGCAAAATAAAGAAGAAGAAAAACCTTATGCTGTAATCCCTCTGTGATGTCCTGCTGTAAGCACTGTGAGAAAATATGGTCATACAACTATTGTCTTGTGTTTAAAGGTTATTTAATTTTTTTTAGTCATCTGGACTCCATTTGATGATCTTTTGTTCAACATATAAAACACTTATGCTCCAGTTCCAGTTGTTCTCAGAACCGGGAAAGTCCAACTTCCCAGTCTGAAAATTCAACTGAACGTCCTCTGAAGTTGGATTTTCCACTGGGAAACTGGGAGCAATTCCGACTAGCACCAGGGAGCAACTTGTAAGGCCGACTTCGCCTTCCAATATGGCTGCTCCTCGCATCAACAGTGGCAAGATGAGGCGGAAATATGTTTATTTTACAACACACACGTGTAAGAGTGCGTCTAAAATGTTAAGTGTAGAGCCTGTAACTCTAAAAGTCACGTTTGATTATGGAAAGTAAAGCTTACAATGATGTTTGTTAGAGGTACTACAAACAACGTTTATGAGCTTCAGTAACGCCACGTTGAAATTCCAACTTCTTAACCAGATCGCCGTTACCTCGGGTCTGACGTGAAACCCAGCTCCAAGTTCCCACAAACAAACAATATTTTTTTAAAATCGAAACATCTTGTAGACTGGGTGTGAGTGGAGCCCCCTAGTGGTCTGCCATACTTTCACAATTAAGATATATTTAATTTATTAGACATAAATTGGTGAAAGACGCAGTAGGACGGCATAATTCATGCAAGAATTGCCTCTATTCCATGGAGAGCTTTCACCTACTGTACTTTGCTTTAAGTGAGACACAGTTGTTGTCAACCAGTTTAGGGACCCATAACCAATGAGATGCTATGCCTTCCAGAAGACATGATACACAAACCTAAAGAAAGAGAACCCTTTAAGTACAGAAGTGAACAGAGAAGCTGTTTTCCATGGCTGGCATGAATGACACAGAATATGTCAAGGGCGCATTTCATAGTCTGACTTTGAGATTTCATGTTCATCCAGGGAGGAATTTAAGAAATTCAATAACATGAAGCAGAAGGGGAAAAAATGACTGAGAAAGCAAAACAAAGTGGAGGATGCCGGGTGCAGGAGGAATGTTTATTACTTTTCGTTTTATTGTGAAATAAATTGAACAACAGTATAATTGTTTGGGGAAAAAAGTGCCTGAACTTCCATTTCTCGAGGTCTGAACATTTGTGTTACCTAAATTACAGTGTGGCAGAGTTTTCGAGAGTCGGGTTTAATACCAATAAGTCATAGTTTTAGTGTCTTTGGCATCCCTTCTAGTTTGAATGGGGACTGAATGTTTATTTAGTTTTACAGTTCACATCACTGAAAAAGTATTTAGTAGACCTGCTGCAATTCTTTATTTAAAAGGTGTACAATACATAATAAAGTAATATATGTGCGATTTTTCAATCAATATGCCGAAATATGTAATTCTATCAAATATAAATCTGACTTAGAGCCACAGTGTGTAACTTTGATATATTTTTTGTATATTTATTGAAAGTGACACTATGTATAAAACAGCTAATCTGTAAAAAAAAAATTAAAAATCCAGCTCTCCTGCCTTCTCCCAGTGCTAACTAGAAACAACCAATCAGAGCCAGGAGGCGAGTCTATCAATCACCCACTTCCTATTTCCCCTCTGGTACACTACAGCTTCTCACTGAAAGCAGAACCTGTCTCGGATGCTAGGCTAGTTAGCATTAGCATGAGCTCAGCAGATGCGCAGTTTCACCAGGTGTTTGCTAATTGCTTCTAGCTACTCTGCAGGAGCTGAGTGGGGGAGTTGCAGAAGGGGGTGGCTTCTCTGTGAAGCTCAGAAGTTTGGAAACTGCAGCTCAGAGGAGGAGCTTACTCCTGGAAGGCGGAGCTAGGTCCACCCAGACATTTTGCGCAGCTGAATGGTTGCCATGGAGATTAAAGGATTTCTCAAACATGCTTGAAAGAATCAACGCAACACTCCAGGTATGATTTTGATGAGGGAATAACTTTTAAAATTTTATTTAAAACTGCCTCTTTAAAGATGTTTTCCTCACATTCATTATGTCTGAGTATCTATGTCCATCTCTTATGGACGGCCTGTGCTCAACATTCCTTAAAAAGCAGCGCTGAGAGGAGACTGGCCCAGATTCTCCTGAGATAACACACGTCTCTGGTTTCTAGGAATCTCAAATGACAACATCTTACTTCGCTGAATATGTTAGGCGATACAAAAACAAGAAATTATGGAGGGGGTAAAAAAAAAAATTATGCTATTAAAGCTGCATAAAGTCTTGAACTCTGTCTGACTGTCGAGAACAGATATGCTCACGGAGGAAGCGAGGGCGAACATGTGGGCGAATGCCTGTCATTACCTTTGGAGTGGTGGGAGAGAGAAAAAGGTAGGCAGAGATTGGTCATTAGTCAACTTGGACCATTGACGGGTGACAAATAAACAGCGCAAGCACTCATCAGCAGCATCCAGAATGAGCAGATGAATAACAGGGATATTTTTACTAATTGAAAAGGAGATAAAAATGAGTCACCGCTGCACGGACGGAGAATGATCGACTGAGGTTGACAGGTACGGGGCTGCACAACGCAGCTCTCTGACGGGTGAGGGGGAAGAGACCGACATAGGAGCAGCACCCCTCTGGAAGCTCAGGGAGAGGCACAGCAGAGTGGGTGACACTGTCAGCTCCTCGGCGCTCTCCAGGGGAGCCCTGGAGCACGATCTGTTAAGTAAACAGCTGCAGCACTGAGGGCTCCTCAAATATTAATGACTAGTGATCCCCTCCAGTCGCCCTGTTCAAGCTGACAACCCCTGAAGTGGACCACGGTCAGGAGGAGGCGTCCCCATCCTTTGTGACACACCGCAGGGCCATCAGGGCCACCCACAGCACCCATCACACCTGACAGAGTGCCGGTCAGTCCCTGGATGGCCGCCCATGTGGAGGTGCCGGCCCTCAAAGCTCCCACCCACCCACCACGCATCAGCAATCCCCCGGCGGCTTGTTATCTTCACGAGAAAACTCTCCGGATTGTTAATGAAAACGTCTTAAAACGTAGCCCGGCCCGACCCGACCCTCTTCCAGCATCCATCTGCGCCCCATCAGACGGAGATGAATTATAAATGAAAGGGTGCTCAATCCGAGAGGATCAATACTAACAAGGTCCGAGTTAGCCGTGACACAGTTCTGCCTGTCTGTTTCCGCCTCCCACTCATCTGTCTCTCAGGCGCCGGAGAGAAACAGCAAGCCGACCCCTTAATGCACCGCAAAGTCAAGCTAATGAGGCAGAATTAACTACTTTTTAGAGCCTTCATTAGAAAGTTACTCAAAAGCATACATACGGCCCCATGATGGAGCAGGGAAATGACTGAGACCCCGACTCTGTTCTCCTCTCTTCTGATGGACCTCCCACTCCCACCCCCTCCCCCGAAACACCCACCCGCCCGCCATCACCTCCTCACTGACAGGCCGACCGGGGGAATTGCCTGAGGAGAAGTAATGGAGTTTGTCGGAGAGCTCCTTGCTTCACACCACTTAGCCTCTTCTTCCAGTCGAGGGTTCGGGAGGCGGGGCGGTGGGCTTCCCGCTGATGAGGCTCCACCGGGACACGGGGCAGACTCCTCACCACCCAAACATTTCTCCTCACATCAGTCACGCCGTTCGGGCAGAGAAGCGTACGGCCGCTCTCCCTCCACCGCCACCTTCCCTGCTGCTCTCTCTTTTCTTTGTTAAGTTGTTCGGCGCTGGCACGCCCTGGGGCTGTTAGTGAGCTCCTCACACCCGCCTGCTGGGGCATGGCGGTGTCCTGCTTCATCAATAATTCCTAGGGTCAATCACTCTCCTAGGCTGCAATCTGAGCAGTGGGGACGTATGCAGGACTGGCAATGAAAGAACCGTTGTTTCAGTCTCAGCTGATGGGATCAATGTAAAGCAGAGACACCAAAATCTTTTTGCCATGTGCACCAAAATTGTCCAGTTGAATGACCTTGCAGGCCACGAAAATTTGATTTTTAAAACAAGATATTCTAAAGTAAATTTATTGCATGCAATAAACTAAACACTGCAACATGAGCTAATCTGGGAAAAGATCGATCAACCCCATGTATGTGCTGCTAAATGTGCCAGTGATGAAGAAACTATTTATAGTTACAGGAAAGCTGTTTACTTGCCATCATTGGTCTACAAAGCTAACTAGCAATAGCATCCACAACAGGCACCGTTGTCAGGGAGAAGCAAAATCATGAGGGGGATGCACACAGGCATGATTGACAGCGCCAAGACCCGCCTCCTGGCTCTGATTGGCTGTTTCTTGTTACATATCACCTGCCTCATACTGGACTGTAATGTCAAAATGATAGTTTTAGTAAATGTGTAAAAAAAACTGTTTATATAAGTTACATACTGCAGCTTTAAATATATTTCATTCTCTCTGTTTTTAACATTAACTGTATTTTATAATGTCCTGATTCCCAAAACAGCTCCTCCTATTGAGTTATTTTTAACATTTTAGTCATTAGAGAGTAAAATGTGTCTGACATCTGGACTGAAAAGCGGTCAGTGTTGAGTATTTTGTACTTGCTGTCAATTTCCACTTTCTTGTTACCCTCTAATCAAAGTACACAAGGCTGTTGCTTTGGCCTTCAAACTGGTAAGAAGATCAGGCAGTAATGCTGGACAGCCGCCAGATACTGACAGCTCAATGTGTCCTGAGAAGTAGAAGCACATTTATGATCACTCTTTAGTCGTAAAATCTAAATAAATCCAGGTGATCTACTGTACACATTTGGCCAAAAGGGAGTTAAAACAGCGCAATGTGCCTCCTTTAATACAATCATGTTCCTGTTTAAGCATATTAACAGAGAAATCCTTCAATTATGTAAAATAAAGACAGAAATCTGTGCTATTATTTTGATTATATGACTTCAAATTAGTCGAAACAAACTAACTCCGACTGAGCTTGTTTGTTTGTAAAATTCCTTCCTCAAACTAGACAAATCAATGACTTTATTAAAGTTTGTTATCTGGATAGTTCAGACATTCAAAAAGCTTTCAAGTCCATTTTTACTAAATAACTATGGAACCATGTAAAGATTAGACGTGCATAAAGCGTTAAAGATAAACCTCTGCTTTATTCGTTGATCACGTGTTTAAAGATGACGATAAAGTTATTGACAACGAGTCTGGGAGAAGAACTTTCCGAAGGAGAGTTTAACATGATCGACCAATCAGAGGTTGGTTTCATTTACCGTCATTTAAATCCAGTTAAAGAAAAGACGTGCTGGTCTCTTCACCACTTCCATTTAATTCCAGCAAATTTCCTCTTCACACCCTTAAAGTCGTACCACTTTAACGAACCACAATGTATCAAATTATTCTTGTAGGCGTCTATGTTTTCTGATGAATTATGGAGACATATAATCAAAATGTGAAATATATAATTTACTGAAGATTTTACAAAATGCTCTATTTTCATGGACTTCGCTGCAGATCAGTGTTTGGAGCAGATGACTCTTATGAAATATGACAGGTCATGACCCCTGATTACTTCAAAACAACGCTCAACAACCTCATGCTGGTCGCTACGATTTATTGGAGGCACATAGCCCCATTTGCTTACAGTAGACTATGGATATGTTATGGAAAATAACTTTAAATCATCGGTTGTCAAAGCAGAAACTCCAAAAGGCAAACCCCTCTACAGGGGGCCGCTGATAATCTAAGGAAAACACATCCAACTAGACGCCATATTGGATGAATAGTTTTACTGCACTGTCATATAGAGATAAACAATAAAAATGTGTTATTAATGACATTAAAAATGACATATGGCCTTAAATAAATACTTTTAAAAACATACATAGGAAGAAAATGCTAAATTAGCAGACCAGGATTCAAACCCAGAACCATTTTGCTGCTTGTCAACAGTGATACAAAACCTTGTGGCTTTCGGGGTTAGCGGGTTGAAGTTGGGTTAGGCGATATGGAGTTATCCCCCAACCCAACTTTGATAGGGTTGAGTCAAACCCTACCAACGAAAGTCCTGTTGTGATAACAATACAGTGACCATGAGAACTATTTATTACTTTTTCTTTAGTATCGGTGTGACTGCGTGACGCAGCATTAATATCCCCACAAATGCAAATACTGCTGTGGAAAGACGTTCCCATGCAGGTGCAATACGCCTCTGCTCACAGTAACGGCATTTAATCATACGCTGAAGTGTGAAGACGATTTGATTCGCTCATCAAACAAACTGTAGAAGATAATGATAAAAAAACCGTCCCGAATTTATCAGGACAATTAGTCAAAATTTTAATCATCATAAGAAATTTATTAAGATAAATAAAAAACAATACTGCAATACTGGGCGATATATACCTCAAATTTTATCACGATATTTTGCAGTGCTACTGTGATAATGATAAAATAGCGATTATAAAAAAAAAACATTATCTAAAAGAATTACTTCTTTGTTAGATAACTGCATGACAGCATTCATAGCACAAAACATGAATGCTGCTCTTGAAAACCATTCCTGTTCAAAATGAGTTACTTCAGGACGCCACAATCTGAACAAAGTGATTTATATCACCAAGCTGCATGCAGACATTTCATTTAATCATATTTTCAAATGAACCGTTATTTACCGATGCTCTTGTCAATATAAAAAAAAAAACAGTGGAGAAAGTAGTAAAAATAACATTTTAGTCCATTTTTTAAACACTAACTGGAACTTATCAAAAATCTTATCACGACAAGAAATTTCTCGCGATAAATGATAAACGATACGATTATCGCTTCACCCCCAGCCTCCTCCGCCCAAACCGACTCGCGGGGGGGGGGGGCGGGGGGGGGAACATCAGTAAAATCACAAAGCTTCAAAATAACTAGCTGCATCCGTTTGTGCTACATGCTGCACTGAGCAAAAGGATTTCCACCGGTTTTACTTTCTGTGTATCTCGACTATACTTCCTGTTCCACTACATCTTTCACAGCCTGCAACAGAACCTCCCTGCAGAAAAATGAGAAAAACAGAGTCGGGTGAGTAGGTGGTCTTTAAAGGCAGCTCTGCTCGGCACGCTGCAACTCTACACATAGACAAGACTGGATCAGATCAGTGAGTGTGTTAACCTTACCTTCCCAGACACTGCAGTAAACCTCAAAAAATGTGATTTAATCAAGCTAATAAAACGGTATGTAAGTAAATCTGCTGTCGTACTGAATGTGATGAGAGCGGCTCTCGTCTATTGAGCTTAAAGGTTGTGACGCGTTAAAGTGGCTGCGGATAAACTCTGACGTGTGGAAATCAGCCCTTCTGCCCGGCTCCACCCTGACCCGACACGCTCGTTACGGCCGAGTGCGCCTTGCGTAAGCGTTTTAATATTTCAAGGCACGAGATGAAAAATGAATCTCTTTGAACTGTAAGTGCATGATTGGAGTCAGACGAGAAGGTCACAAGGTCATGGCGCGCGGGCAGAAATAGACGGGCTCCTTTTCTCGCTTCCGTAGCGTTTCTGTTTGAGAGAAAGAGAAACAAATCTGACGGCACGAAAGCTCCCAGAGAAGTTGACAACTTCACTCAGACAAAAGGACGCTTTCTCACGAGCGAAGAGGCGTTGCGGTTTCATTCTGGGGCAGGTGTCCCACGCCGCGGCCTGCCGAGCGTTCTGCACGAAAAGGTAAGATTGACAAACCGCCTTCAGGTCTGCCTCTGCGGAGTCCCGTTCAAAAACAGAAAAGAAGAAGAAACTTCAGAGCCCGCTTTGAAGGATGGTGGAGAGGAAGGTTTGCAGGCGGGACGCGCCGGCTACGCCGAACCGTTCGGAGGTTCGAGACGAATACGCCGTCTCGGGAGTCGGAAGGATGCAAACAAAGCGACGTCTAAGAATAGACTCCATTTGCGTTAGCGCGAAGACGAATGTGGACTTTTGAGAGCGAGTCTCGTTAATAGATGTGGCTGTTCGAGTTTGCATTTATTTAGCTGGTAGAGTGGCTTTGATTAAAAGGAACCAATGGGGCATTTCGTGAGAGGCGCATTTGTGCCGTTGGAGGAAAAAAAAAGAATAAGTCCCATGATGCACAGAGGCGATGGGTGATTGGTTTAAAGCCGATCGTCTGGCCGATACGATATGCTGTGCAGTCAGTACTCAACTCCTCTCCTCTCATCTCCTCTTCTCTCCTCTCCTCTGTTTTCCTCTCCTCTCCTCTGCTTCCCAGCTGATGCAGCAGGAAACAAAAAGGCTCCTTCTCTCAGCTGGAGCTGGGAGGAGCTGTCAGTCCCTTCAGCTCGGCTCGATGATAGCATTTCAAGTGACACTTTGATTCTCGCTCCACACTGTTTGTTTTTTCCCGGTGATGAAATTCAGCTCGAGAGGCGTGCAACAGGGCGCATCGTTACAACGCCGAGCAAACGACCCGGGCTCGTCCCTAGAAAAAGAGGCTCGCGACGATTTTCTTTTTTTGTTTGTCACATCTGCTTAGAGAACACAAGCCGGGGTGGGTGGCAGGCAGATGCGGAGGCCCACCAACCTTCACCCTTCTTCCGCTGGGACTCCGCCGGGGCGACGCTGGAGCTCAGTCTGAACTCTGGAGAATAAACAAGTTCGGCAGAGCGGAGAGTCGTCTGAAAGAAGCTTTTAGGAAATTCTTTCTAAAAGAAACTATTTATTTTAGTAAGAATGTTCATTAAATGTTTTATTTTACTTTCTCAGCTGTATCTATTTGAAAAGCAGAAGTGGAGCCTCCTGCACATCCAACAACAATGTAGCAAGTGGCTTCCGGACTGTATGTCAACAGCAAAACAATTTGTCTCGTCCAGAAGCCGTTGTAGTGTGCATACTGCGGTAGGACAAGCTGACCAAACGTGCTGGAGCTCTGCTTGGGTTGCTAGGCAACAGGCTCAATGCCTGTTAAATGTGGCTTAGCAATAGAGGGGTTTTTGAAACAACACCAAATGACATCTGAGTGTATTTTTTAAGCACTTGGGCTGTTTAAGAAGCAGTACAGACCCAAATGGAAGCACAAAAACATGCAACGTATGAGTTTTGCTTAATAGGTTCCTGTAAGAGTTGCCAAACACTGCCCCTAGAGGACGGGAGTTGAATCCTCCTTGACCCACGTCTTGAGCTTTTTCACTTTTTGTCTCACAAACTTCAACATATGTTATTAGGATTTTACGTTACAGGTCAACACAAAGTATTGCATGTTAATTTATGGGAAGAAAAAAAATGCCCAGCTTCTAAACTAAATAAAAAATAAAAAAATCTGTGAAGGGGCATTTGTTGTTGAGTCTTTTGGGGTCTGTCTCTCCAAACTGGTTGAATAATGTCTGAACGTCAACTTACCAAATAATTCCCAAAAGTAATAAGGTTTGGATATTAAGTAGCTCTACCTGCATGTTCACGTATTTTGTGGAGCTTTTAGTAGTTTTTATTCTCTAATTTGTGGAGTCTACAACTATCAGTTGTTCTGTCAACAGATTCTCCCAAGAGCCGCGGATCTCTGCAGATAAAAACAATTTCAAATCCATGAAAAGATTTCTCTGTTTCTTTCGCTATTGATTGAAAACATTCAAGGACACATATTTGATGAACCGAAGGAAACAAAGACAAATAAGGCATTCCCCTCTTTTGAAGTAGATTTGCACTTTTATCTTTTTTCTCCTTCCTTATCTTTTATTTTTAATCTCTATTTCTAAAAGATCACAAGCGAAACTCGGCAATCCACAATGGGTCTTTTCACAGCTATAATAAACTGAATTTACTGAGTCTCAAAAAATGAGTCTTTGCTTAAAATAATAATGGTAACGAATAACATGAACAGCTCAAAAAAAAAAAAAAAAACGTCTGGAAGTGTTGGCTCATTTCTTTCTGTAGTGATAATGCTCCCATTGAAGACTCCCACAGTCACGGCTGAAACAATATGCAAATATCCAACCCGTGGGGCGCTCACTCGCTGACACGGTATCAGCAAAGAGACAGCCGTCACTTTTTGGGGGCTTAAATGTGCCGGAGTCAAAAGACGGAGGCATGATTAAAAAGGTGTACTGCAAGGCAGGCGAGACAACGGGAGCACTTTAAACAGGATGCCAGCCCTGTTGGGAGCACGCTGCTGAGGC
The DNA here is from genome assembly GCA_903067095.1 of Girardinus metallicus. Lineage (NCBI taxonomy): Eukaryota > Metazoa > Chordata > Actinopteri > Cyprinodontiformes > Poeciliidae > Girardinus > Girardinus metallicus. The sequence continues at coordinate 2,691 of CAEGAE010071121.1, read as the reverse complement.
ATCCTGCAGAGCGGCAGCGCCTGGCAACCCAGACGAAGCTGCTGGAGATAAGACGGGGCAGTTTGGGAAGCTAAACAATGGGAAATGAGAGCATGCGAGAATGGAAAATGAAGTTTATCTGGGTGAATTAATAAGGAGACCTTTCAAACGATGCAGAGTGATACTTCTACAAGGCGCCCTCGCCTCGTCTGGGGGCCTCGATAACGGCATCCAGTTGTGCGGGGCAACGTGTCTGGAGAAAATCTTAGCCTGCAGTTTAAGCCTTGGGACTCATGACCCCATTTCCACTGACTCTGGAGGCTCAGCACAGCTCTACCCCATTCGACCCCACTCCACTCTGCACAGAACCTGGTCTGTTTCCATTGAGAGACTGAACTCTGAAGTGCTGGCTTGAAGCCCCGAATCCAGAGTCATCCTCTATACATGACCTATTATACTTCCTTGAACAGGTAAGCATAACATCGATGGGTTAAGCAGAACCTGCTCATTACATGTTTTAAATAATATCATTGTAGTCTGCTCAGTTCTTCCTGTTTTGAGTTGTTTTAGGGCGTCTTGTCACTTTAAATCCAAATAAGCTGCTTCGGACCACGCCCACTCAACTGTAAACCCGTATGTGAAAATGGCTGCAAACAGATGAGCAATTATACAACCGTATATCTTTGAAAAGGAGAAGTGGAGCACCCTGCACAACCAGCAAGAATGCAGAAAGTGGTTTCTCGATGGCAAGTCAACAACAAAACACTTTCTTCTTTCCAGCAGCCATTGTACAGCACAAACAGCGTTAAAACCAGCTGACCAAACGTGTTGGTGTTCTGTTTGGGTTGCTAGGTAACGGTGCAGTGCCCAACGATTGTTACTCAACAATTGGGAGGTTTTTGAAATGGCTCATTTTCTAGACTCCAGTATTTTTAGGGAAAGTTATTCCCTAAAAACGCACGTCGACTGTTTTTAGATGCAGTCGAATCCAAAATGGAAGTATTATATGTGCAAAGAGTAAATTCTGCATAATAGGTTTTTGAACTGTGTGAAATCATTATTTAATAAAAAAAATAAAAACTGTGATTAATAAAGTAAGCTCGCCATTAAAGATTTTTATTTTTTATGTATTTCAGGTGGACATTTCTTTATTTGATGGTGTAGCTATTTATTTAATTTTGAATGAAACGGCTCGCCAAACTTTTGGACCTCCTAGTGAGATCTTGCCTTGTTTTTCACACTCTCAGTTGTCTAAAAACAATACTGCCAAGTTAAAAAGTAGCAATTTTCCCACAGCCCTTTCTTAACATATCAAGAGAAATACCTCTCATTTCAATGAACTGTTTTCTTATAAGCTTATAGCCAATTTCCTGAGATACAATCTGTTTCTCTATAAGAACTCAACTCCTGCCTGCTTACAGATTTGTGTTACACCACCAGTGATTTGGAGGTTTTCAACAATGTCACCATCTGAGCCAGGTTTTCCTGACAGAATTGGTGCGTTGTGTTGCTTTGATGAAATTATATTTAGGCTCGTTTTCTAAATACATAAAGCAAATGCTGATGGGACAATTCCTCTTTTGAAGGAAAGGCTTTCATCTGTTATGCAAAGACAATGCAAACACCAGCGAAGCACCATCGCCTCGCAGCAAGGTCACTGTGTGTGTAAGTGAGTAGTTTTCATATTCTCTTGGTGCTCGGGTTGATATATATATATATTTTTTTTCCCAGGTACCTGTTTCCTCCCACAGCCCAATAGTAGCATGTCGGGTTCGCCGGTGGTTCTAAATTGACCTTATATGTGAATGTGTGTGCGCGTGCAGGGTTGTTTGTGTCTGTACGATCGTCCTGGTCAATATTGCCCACCTCATGTTTGTTGCTCCTGCTCCCCTGGCTGCACACCTGCGACAATGAAAAGGACGTTCCAGGTACACAAAGGGTACAAGTGACTCCACCAGAGATAAATACCTCCTCTTGGAAAAAACATTGTAACGTAAACACATTCCGACAAAAAGGAAAATAACTTATAAAACACTTTAACCAAATGAATGCAATAAGTCTTACTTTATTCTTTAGAAACACTCAAGCTAGCAAAATAGCTCGCTTAATGTCTAAGCTAGCTTGCTATATTGCTAGCTTTGATATCAATGTCTAAGCTAGATATAGTTCTAGCTAGCACATTAAGCTAGCACTACATCTAGCTTAATGTGTTAGCTAGCTAGCTGTGCAGCTAGATTACATCAGTTGGGCTAAATAAATATGAACTGACCTGTTCTGTTTATCTTTCTTACCTGGTAATGCCTGGGAGCAGAAGGTTTTGTTTAGTTTCTTTTCTACTCTGGATGTTTTCTATTAGTTTCTATTAGACATTTCCTAAGGTCAACAAGCTAGTCATTAAATTGACTAGTTTAATGAATAAACTAGCTACAGTGGGGGAAAAAAGTATTTAGTTAGTCACCAGTTGTGCAAGTTCTCCCACTTATAAAGATGAGAGAGGCTTGTAATTGACATCATAGGTAGACCTCAACTATGAGAGACAAAATGAGGAAAAAAAATCAGAAAATCACATTGTCTGATTTTTAAAGAATTTATTTGAAAAAAAAAAGGGTAGAAAATAAGTATTTGGTCACAAGCAAGATTTCTGTCTGTCACAGACCTGTAACTTCTTCCTTAAGAGGCTCCTCTGTCCTCCACTCATTACCTGTATCAATG
>CAEGAE010071111.1:0-48832 GCA_903067095.1 Girardinus metallicus | reverse complement strand
CATCCATCCATCCATCCATCCATCCATCCATCCATCCATCCATCCATCCATCCATCCATCCATCCATCCATCCATCCCAAAAAAAGTTACATCTTTTCTTGAATATTTTTTTTTTGCCAAAAGTCTGAAAACTTACACAATTTATGTTAAAAAAAAGAGATCATAATTATGCCTGAAATTATTCCTACCTCTGGTAAATCTTTCTGACTGAAGATAATATTAAAATTTTGGAGTTGAGCCTTAACTTGAATATAAAACTTTAACCCCGTCACTTAAGATATAGTTTCCAAAATACCAGTGGAAACTTGCAGAGCAAATATAAAAGTTTGGTCCCAATGGAGTTTATTCCACCTATTTATTGAGAAAGGTATAAATAATTTTCTACATGAGGTTTTCTATTAAAATGTGAATGCTATGTTTTGTTTTCTTTCTTTTTTTTTTTTTTTTTTTTTACAAATTTACTTCCGTATTTACATTATAATTTATCATTTGTTTTATTAAAAATAAACATCCTGGGTTAATGAATATCACTTTAATTCCAAAACTCCTAGTGGGATGAATAATTTTGTACTGAAATGTATTTTTGACCTTTTCTTGGGTGATTATTAAGACATGTTTTTCTTCCAGTACCTTCCACATCACACACATGGCAGAATTGTTTCCTAAAATGTTTTTCCAGATTTTTTAGGACAGCATTGTCCTTAAATGGCCACCAAATCATCAACCAGATCTGACAAAAGTTGCAGAACCTCCTGATGGCATCTTCAAGTCTGAAACAACATTTTGCTCTAAAAACCTAAAATAATTTAGATGCTTAAGTTAAAAACAAAGGTAATCAAAGCTGTGACTGAAAGCAGAGTTAACTAAGTGATCTTAAAGACTAAAGAGAAGATGGAGGGCAAGCGAGAGGCCAAGCGGTGAGTTGAGAGAGAGGACATGATTGGCTTAAGTCGGTGCAGAAAGATTGTTTCCTTTGGTGCTGTGCTGCGATTTCCTGTCCTGTGATCATCTATTCCATATGATTAGGCGATGTGCAGGGCGTGCAGTCACATGCTGGCTGTGCAGACAAATGAAGCAGAGAAATGACAAAGTTGGCAGGCCAACACAGAGCGGATTAGCTGCTGCAAGGAGGAAAACACACGAGTGATGTGCTTTAGCTGCTGAGGCTGCTGGTAGGACTGAGTATTATTGGTGACAAGAGTTCATGCATTTCATTTCTCAGCTTTTTTTCCCATCCATCTCATTTGAAAATGTAGGGGTTGAAAAGGATGCATTCTCACTTGCATGGTTTGAAACTTGTACAAATACTGTATACAGATATGAGCGAACCTAAGCAACTCTGAATTGGGTTTATGTAATACAATTAGCCTAAGTCAGTGGCCTTCTATTCAGAGCCGACACAATGCTGCAGAGGCCCAGCTCTCCCTCTGCAGCACCCTCTAACACACTCATTCTCTCTCTTTCACGCATACACACGAATATACACCCCCTCAAGTTGTTTCAACAACACAAAAAGAGTCACACAGCTGGAACTCTGTAGATAATGGACCAGTTAATGATGTCCAATCTGTAGTCAGACAGAAACACAAAGAAAAAAATAACAAAAAAACCTGCAAGGTTTATAGTTAGCTGAATCAGAAGTTTAGTTTTAAATATGTCACACAACTCACAACATATCAGAGTCCCACATAAAGTTTATTTAAACATGCAAAATGTATTTTCTCATATTGTCTAACCCCAATTATCATCATAACATACATATCATAGGCTGAAGATTAATAATAAAAGATTCCTTCTGGGGGAGAAAATGTGTAGAATTACCTTTTCACCCATTAAGCTTCTTTGTTAAATGTAAGAATACTAAATGTTTATTACAAAAAGAAGAAAAACCAAAAGGACGAATGATAAATTAATGATAAAATGAGAGAAAATGTAGAGAAGCAGTTTATACAAAACATGTTTTGCCATCATTTGTAGTTGTAAAAACATACAAGAGCTTCAAGAAAAACCCCACCTACATCTGTATAGACTTTCTGGCCCCTTGGAATTCGAATTAGAATAACATAATCTGAACATTATAGTAAATCTTAAAAATTTACTATTTTATAGGAACTTTGCAAAACAGGGAAAAGAAGAGAGCATAACCTGTGGAGTGTGTTAAGTATTACAAGAAGTCAACTGGGTTTCAGATTATTTAAGTAAAATCTGGTGGACTCTTACTGTGAGAATGATGCAGAATATCTAGTCCAATCAACACAGAAATGTTTCACCAGACAAAATCTCAACCTCAATTCAAGTCAGATTTCTGATTTCCCATTCCTGCTTTTTTTCTTTCATTATACAGTGATTTCTTGTTTTATTAATCTTCTTAACTCTACACGTGTGTTTGATTTAGTTTTGGAGAAGCCCAATTGCTTTAATTAAGACTAATATTCACTTGTCATTTGGAAAAAGGTGGAAGATGCCCTGCAATACTTTGCATGAATGTATGAATCCATGCAACCGTGCCAAGCTTCCCCTGTCGCTTGTCAACACCTTGATGGTTTAATCTTTTCCGCCTTGTGCGAGTATTAAAAAGTTATAAGTGTTCTTCATGGCTTCTTGCACACAGCATAAGGGGTTTGTTCACCAGTGGCAACTTGGTCAATTCTCAAAGGGGACGAGGTGAAGGCTGACAGGAAGAGAGGCGCACAGAGGGGATGCAGATGTGCAAGGGATGTTGGTGTCAGAAGTATTTTTTTCAAATTTTCCTGTGATGTAAAGGAAAATCAGAGCGGCTGCTGTGTTTGTTTCTTGTGTTTTTGAGATTTTCACTGTTGCATTTGACTTTTCTGTGTAGAAAAGTCAAATGCTACAGTGCTGAAGATATAGAAACAACTGTATCTGTATATTGCCTTGAAAAAGTGTTTTAACATCTTAAACTTTTTTGATTTTAATCAAAGTGAAACCACAAACATGAATTTTATTGGCACTAGAACAACATAAAGGAGTACAATGACTATGGGGTGAAAGGAAACAAAGACATTCTTTTATCCCATTTTTAAAGAAATCATAAAAATCTGAAAAGTGTGGTGTGCTTGTGTTCTGCCTTCCTAAATCAGTACTTTACAGAAATATTTTTCATTGCTGGAAGTCTTCTGGAGAATTTCTGTCAGACTGCATTAAGAGAATCCACAAGCAACCATTGTCAAGTTTTGCCACATATTCTCTTTGGTTCTAGGTGTGTACTTTGACTGGGCCGTTTTAATATATGAATGTATTTCGACCTAAACTATTCCAGTCATGGCCATTTTGGGAGTTGAATATCTGCTCCAATCTCAAGAGTTTTGCAGCTTTTGCTTCCTCCTTGCTCCCATCCATTCTGATCAGCTTCCTGTTCGACCCAGCATGATGCTGCCATCACCATGTTTTATTCTGGGCTTTTTCACATTTTATTGCAGTGTTAGTTTTGCACCTAAGTTTTTCCAGTTTAAAAAAAGGATTGGCCTTTTCACTAGTGCTGTCCAACAAACCTCTAAAACCTTAAAAAAGAGTTGTGTTTTTTATTTATAATGAAACTTAATTCCACATATTTGACTTTTTTTTGCTGATTAAGTGATGCTTGATGCAGTTTTGAGAACATTATTATTCTTCTACATTAGTTGCATGCCTTCACTGGCTTATCACATAATATTTTACTCAAATGCTGGGGATCTGCTTCAGTTGCTGGGTGATTGGCTGGGCTCAGCAGGGTTGCTAAGTAATGGCGCCATGTGACTCAACAATCGGGGGGTTTTTGAAACGACTCACTTTCCAGACACCAAAAAGCATTAACTAACTGCTAAAAACATATAAGTGTGTTTTTTTTAAGCACCTGGACCGTTTTTTAGAAGCTGTTGAGATGCAAATGGAAGTACAAAAATGTGAAAAGAGTAAATTTTAATAGAGAGCTTGAGTTATAGTCCAGAGCTGAAAGTGAAGACTCCTGCAACACTCAGCTGCCTGTTTACAGTATTCCTATGCAGCACGTGAGGTCCGGTGAATGATGTTTATGTTTCCTCCAGCCTTCATGTGTGAGTGTGTGTTCCCATCGCTATGAGATCCAGGTACAGAGGTGAGCTCTAATAGGCTCTTTCAGCACCTTGGCAGGCCGGCGTGCTGCAGTGATCTTTCAGCAGCTGGAAGTCCCGCTCACACCTCTCTGCTCACTGCAGTCCTTCAATTAGCAGTTTATTATTGCAGGGGCCCGCGGCTTCACAAACCTCCACCCCCCGTCTCCACCCTCTGGGTGCTGAAAGCTGCATGCCAATACAATAACTGACAGTGTATGAGTTGTGTGTGTGTTTGTGAGTGTGAGAGAGATGGAGTGCCAGAGCGCAGAGTGACACATTTCAACAATAGTCTTTGGAGCTGTAGACAAGACTCGGGATAATTTGACCAGAAAAGATATTTGCATTTGTTTGAGAGTTTTCAGTACTTGTGCCCTAAATCACTTAAATATTCGCTTCCTTAGCGTGTCGGTGGATAAAATGTATTTTATGTATCGTCCTTCTTTTCTTATGCAAATGTTGATAGGAAACAACATTCAGAACTATAATCTTGAATAAAGATTTAATGAATACACAAAAAAACCATTACTAATTTACAGTAAAATTCTGGCAACCACAGAATTTTACGGTATAATGTATAATAAATATGGATTTTATTGTATACTGTAAAATCCTCCAGCCTTCAGAATTACCATATTAATCATATTTAAAACAAATTTTACTGTCTCTATAGGGTAAAATTCTGGCAACTACAGCTGCTGGTATTTTACCTTAAATTCAAGACTTTTTTGCATCATAAAAAGTAAAATAATAAATTTTAAATAGTATCAAGCATTAAATCTAATGTGGAGGCTTAACAAAGGGTAATAAATAGTTAAAAAATTGATAAATAATCAGTTAGGAGGCTTAGAGAATGCAGCTGTATGTTAGCATAATACAAAGCAAAAACACTTAAGCAATAAGCTTAAAGAAGCATTAGCTTCAACTCATCAATTTGAAGGTATGATACCATTTTTCAACCCATCAGAAGTTGGAAATGGATTTTACAACTGGAGCCTAAGTCTTGATCGTTGGAATGGCTTGTTTTGTCCTGATGTTTGGCTTCCCTAAACATGGGATTGTTCAAATAAAATTTACTTTTAAACCATTTTGGAAAGGAGGAATTACTGTACAACAAACAAGGGGTCTACAACTTCAGTGTCAGTCTAAGTAAATGAACCTTATTTTTAGGCGCAGAATGCTACATGTTGATGTTTGTGGAAAATGATGTGAAAAATAAAAGCATAGTTTTCAATCTAATGATGAGAAAAACAGATCCAAAAGATGTTGCTGTCCTCTTACTCTAATTGAGGAAATTCAGTGGATTTATTCCATAAAAACCTGCCAAAAATGTTCTTATATTTGTTTTTAAGAACATAAGCTTGTTCTTGATCACTTTTAGTCTAAGTTATAAAAGGCCTTTTGGAAGACTCCAAGAGCCGCAGGTTGCAACCAAAACAAGCAAAGAAAATTCAACGAATCACAAAAGCAGAGTAAGATAGAACAAAATTCAGACAAAATATGAACTATAAATTAATTGAAATGCCACAACATTAAAAGAAGAAATAGAGAAACAATTTAAGCAGATATTATTGTATTAATTAAATATTAATACAATAAGAGGGACAGTGGGAGGCTGTTCTACAACTTTGGTGCTGCTGCAGCAAAAACAGAATCAGTTAAACAGCAGCTTTTGATCAGAAGCATGTCTGACGCCTTTGAGTTAAAGAAAGTGTGTACTTATATTTTGTGGTAAAAAGAGCATACTTTTCTGCGATGTTTTATGTTACAGTTCTTAATTTTCATGTGGGGATTTTGAAAGTACTTTTTTTACTTTTGTATGTTTTGAGCTGCAGATGAAGTTCTCTTTACTCCTGAACCTGTTTGTAAGCGTGTTGCTGGTTTAATGCAGCAAATTGTGAGGTTGTCTCTTTTTCTTTTTTTGTGCATGATCAGAAACTCTGCAAGCACACAGACAAATCTGCTGCTCGCTTAGTCTCCTTTCCTGCCAATATGCCGCTGGTTAGATATTGTTAGCATTCCATTTGCCATTTACATTTTCTCTGCTTGACATAATTGAGGAATGGATGCTCTTATGAAAATTAAACTCGCAGTCCTCCTGGGTTACTGTAACCCTGTTAAAATGTAATGAGATTCTTTATGCGTCGTCTTGTGATTTTTTTATTAAATAGAATATCAGTATGACTAATTCCCCCGGCCCAAATGTGGACTGGGACACCACATTATTGATAGGCCAGTGCATAAGTGGTCTCTCTTGGCCTGCCTCTAATGGCCTAATAATGCATTATACCAGTATCAGAGGGCCTGCGGCTTGCAGTGCTTATTGTCGTTATTGAAAACACCTGGGCGGACCATTCATCAAGGTTAAATCACCAGGGCCCATCCGTTCATTAGGCTGTCAGTAAACATCTTTATTTAGTTTTGGCTGCCGATACTGACAGAATGGAGGCACGGGGAGGCCTGACGAGCAGCTGCGGCCCCCCGAGAGTCCAGGAAGACATCAGGACACGAAGCCGGTGGGTGTGGCGCGGCTCTCCGCCCATCGAATGCTCATCTGTCAACTGGGCGACTGATGGAGCACAACTGATCAGTGTGGCCTTTCCTGGAATAGTGGCAGCTTTTTTTTTTTTTTTTTGTCTCATAACAGTGCATATTTATCTTCTCTGATGATTGTTTTGAGTGAAGGCAGAAGCAGAAGCTGAAAAACTGTCGGGAAATCTCAGTTTGGAGGCTTTTTGTCCCTGTGACGGATGGATCAGGAAGCTAATGGAGAAGGATGGATCCACCGGATTAACCTCATTGACTCCCAGTTTTAGCTAAAGAGCAACTTGACAAATCATCACTGCACACAATCTATTAACATATTAAAATGGATATTAAACAGCTTTCATTCATAACACACACATGACAATGTGGCCCAAATGATCATTAATGTTTTGGAAAGGATTTTGTTTTGACCGATTCAATTAAGATTAGTTTAATCAAACCATTTTGTGTTCAGTCTGCTTATTATTTGAAACAAATCAACCTTTTAAAATGAATTATTTTTCAAAGTTATAGTAGAAAGTTTGTAATTACATTCAGTTGAATAAAATTGCAATCTTTTTGCTCTGGATAAAAAACACATCTCTCTTTAAAACCTTACTGTAACAAAGCAAAAAAGGACAATGAAGCATCATTAGGCTTCAATTAAACACTGGTTCCAACTCCTCACAATTAGTTTCCTTACGGTCACTGGACTCTTGTTGCAAAATTGGACAGTTTAATGAATAAATTAGGATAGCTTAGGGAAATTAGTGACATCTGTGGCTGTACGCTGTGAACACAAATGAGACCTAAAAAGGTTAAACATGACAAAACCATAAATTCAGAGAAAAATAACAACCAAATTTAACCAACAAGGCAAAGTCTCAGGCCTTAATCTGAATAAATAATTACATATTTACAGATATATCTGTATAAATAAAACAAAGCCTATGCTAACCTTCATTGGGTTGGATTTTAATCAGGAAAATGGGCCAAAAATCAAACGCTGCCATCACTGGCTTTTAGCCGCTCCAGAACAAATGATGCGGGGAAGACTCCTGAAGATTACAAAAGCATGGCGGTAAAGAATTTGCTGACTTGTGGCTCAGCAAAACAAACGATGTGTTGCTTTATCAGTTTATCACTGGCTGTCTGGAAAATGGGCATATTTACCAGAATCATCAGCGGAGATCTTAACTGATGTCATTTCTTCTCCTTTTCTTTATATAATCAGTTTTTTTCTGTGGAAACGACGCCGAGCTTTGCTGTCCCGTATGATTTGTGTCTCATTATGTGGCTATACTGTCCACTGTTTGCTGGACAAATCACCGCTTTACAGTAAACATCTGTGTCAAAGAAATATGAATATATCAGAGCTGGACAACTAATAATTGAACATTTATTTTAACACAGATTTATATCTTGGATGCGGTTTCATCGCAGCTATAATCCTAATAAATCTGAGCTTCTGCAGCTTTTTAACTCTTCAGCTTGCCAGATCACCGCTCTGGGTCAAAGTGCAACAAGAAAAGAAGAATGGATCACCATCAGTCACGTTTCGGTCCAGACGTCTTTGGACAAATGCAATATAAGATTTTTATATAATCTTTTCAATGTTTTTATTAAAATGTGGAAGCATTTTTGTTTTTAACCAAAGATAAATCACTAAATATTGCCTTAAAATGGTGAGAGTTACAACATGACATGGTCTGTGCAGCTACAGAAATCCCATCAAAGACTTAAGCTCTAATCTGAAATAAATATTTCATTGATTATAAGCAGAAACAGACAGTTTTCAGGCCAAAAGAACAACTTCAGACGTTGTAGTTAAATTGCATATCTTCCAAATATTTAGCTCAAAAATAAAACATTCAGATTTAGATTTAGAAATTATATGTAACATTTAGATTTACATTTAGAGTGAGCATATAGAGTTAATATCTAGAATGTATTTAAATATTTTAGATTTATATTTAAGATGTAGATTTATTATTTAGATTTGTGAAAATTTTGAGAAGTGTAAACTTGTTATTACATGACAGTTTTTCAAATATATGACAGTTTTTTTATGTGATAAAAAAATGCACTAAATGTGAGGCAAAATCTTTTGCATTTAAATTTGACACTTGGTGGCCCATTCACACCCGATAAGCCACACTGTGTCTTTGCAGGACTGAAACATTTTATTTTGTTTCTATTTATCAAGTTTTGAAGACTTTTGATGCGTGTTTCAGTTTCAAGGCCTCCAAAATCTGCGATTTAAGTTTCAATGTGCAATCTGAATGACGCTTTCACGTGAAATCTGCCGTGCGTCCTGGACTTGGAGGATTTATAATGTGCACAATGAACAGAGGGCAGCAGAGCCATGCCTCTGTGAAGGCACACAGCTCCGGCTCACTCTGAGCTCTGAGGCGACGCCACATGTGAGACGGGCAGCTGCCAGTGTTGATACATTAATGCGGCTCAGGACACACAGTGGAATTCAGGAGAACCAAACAGCGACGGAGCGAATGTCTCTCAGAGGCTGATGGGGTGGGAAGGAGGAAGGACGGATTGCTGGGTGGCTGGAGTGTTAAAGAGCTGCGCATGTCTGTCACTGTGCTGGCTGCGGGCCCCGGGGCCTCAGACCAAACACAAACAAACTACAACAGCTGGGTCCAGAGACCTCAGACACACACACACACACACACACACCCCCACTAACATATCACCCTGTCTTTGGTGCATAAAGAGAGAGAAGTTTGATCATTCCTCTTGGTAAGTCTTCCAGAGTCATCTCATAGTTTCTCACAGGATTTGTGCCTTTAAATCTAAACTAAAAACCCACCTGTTTACAGTTTCATTTGAAACATAATTAATCAAACATTAATTAAAATTCTGAAGTGTAACGATGGCACTTGACGAAACATAATGCTTCAATTGTTGACTGCGTGTTCTATTACTTTGTATTTTTGTGTATTTATTAAGTAAAGCACCTTTAACTGCATTGCTAAATGCAGTTAAAGGTGCATTTAACAATGCACATTTCAGCAACATGTGCCGAAATGTGCTGAAATGTGCACATTTCAGCACATGTTGCTGAAATGTGCTATACAAATAAACTTGATTGATTGATAAATACTGAGACAGCCCTGAAAGACGGCTGATTTTGTGTTCAGTGAACCTCTCTTGTGTCTATTCAACACAACATATAAGAATAAACACAGTAGTTGACATCTGGTGAATATCAGTTTCATGAAATGTCCAAAAAGCAAAACTGCACATTTTAACCTCAAAACAATAAACGCAATTATGTAAAGCTCTCAATTTAAAGTTTCAGCTTGACACTTATACTTGTGTTGTTCTCCTTTTGGCCTCCAGGGGGAGATAAGAGCGTTTAAAGCACTCTGACCTTCACGGGGTAAAGTTCTGCACGGAAGAGAAAAAATACATTTGAGTTCATGAGTTTATAGCGGAATCACAAGAGAGAAGAATGTTTTTATGTTTATCATCAATAACATTAAGCTAAGGAGCAATTGTTCCTATTTTAAACGCTGTTCAGACTGATTCTCTATTTATTATCTTTGATATTTCTGCAAAATGCTGCACATAAATGAACAAAAATTGCATGCATATTATTACAAAATATTTTAAACCTGCTTGTGAGTAAAAGACACATGTTAACAGACAGAAATTATGTATGACAGACAGAAATTATCTTAAGAAATTAACTTTTTAGAAAAACTATGAGATAAAAATTAGAAAAATAATTTAACCTACTCGCCAGATTGTCCTGTGAAATGACTCAACTTAACCTTAAAAAAGTTTCTAACCCACATAACAAAATCCCATAATCATTTTTTCTACTTGTTATTTACTATTTTATCAAGATAAACCCCCTTTCTTATTTATTTAGACGATATATATTGATATTTCTCCTTTATTCATCTGTATTTCATGCAAAGTTTTTGGAGCGATGCCTAGACTTCAATAAAACAATAAAACAGATTAAATGATTTCTCAGTCTTCAACTACAACGGCACACATTGCAGGAGGAGTGTCTTTAAAGTGTTTTTCAAAAAATGTTAATCTTGCAAATGAGAGCTTAAACTTTATTGCACATTTGCACAGAACTTAACAGCATCTTTAAAGCATCTACATGCAAAACAAATGAAAACTGGACTAAAAAGTAAAGTAAATTACTCCTGATAAGCTGAAAAGGTAAAGGATCTTTGAGACAGATTCCTGATCTTTTGAACATTTTTCCTCAACTTTTTAGAATTTGAACAATAAATCTACTTTTCAATCTCCAACAGACCAATTGAACAAGTTTTTCCCCCAGTTTTTGCATACAGACAGGACCAATTAGAAGCTGTGAAGTGACCCAGTTTGGCAGCAGTGACAGGAGGCAGCTCTCCTGGCACAGCAGACTGAGGGGGAACGAAGCCTTCTCAACAGAGATCGTCATCCCGGCCGGCCCCGAGAACTTCTGAATGAGTAAAATGATTTGATTATGGTGAGGCTAATGACGAGGGGCATACTTAAATCCATCTCTACAATTTTCCTAGCTTCTTCCCCTGATTCAGTGCTCTGTCAGCAGCTTGTTAGACTTTTTTCTTTTCTTTTTTTTACTGAAACTCTTCAGATGAATGGTGAGAAAGAGAAAATCAAAGAGAGACAAGAATGTAAAAGGAGAAATGATAAAAAGAAATGTTTAGAGCAGATTTCCCTGAAGGAAAAAAAAAAATCTAAAAAAACAAATCAAATGGCTGTATGAGTCAACGCAGGCCATATGGAGGAAATACACAGTTTTCTGCTGTAATTGGCAGGATTTTCAAACCAGGAACAAAACTCAGCCATCAGCAGCGCGTGGAGCTCCACTTTCACCAACATGTCAAAGCAGCAGAACAAAAGCCAATGACTGACAGACAGCGACCTCTCCTTCCTGCCTGTCAGCACAACAAAGACGTCGGCTGCGTGTTTGCAGACAGCTGCTGCTCCGAACACGGCACTGAAAGCAGCAAATCACAGCGGAGAAAAGAAAATCACGTTAGGGCAGAGAGTGAAAGAGACGAGCGATCTCAGGCTGTTGTTCTAATATTAGCCGGGTTGTCGTGGGACGCTGAACCTGCTGGGCCTGCTGGGAGCTCAGTCTGTATTTATAGCTCAGGATGATGCTTGGGATGATGTTTCTGTGTTGTCTTGCTTTGTGCGTCTCCTGGATGCATTAGGATCAAACAATCTGCTTCTGTGTGCAACATAGAAAGAAACAGGGTTAACCCAGAGTATTGAACTGTATTTCAGTATCAGATACATGCTAATAATAATAGGTAAAAATAACCCTGTTGTATTTTTAATTCCTTTTCCTTTAAGTGTTAACAAAGTCTATTAATAACAAATTTGTGCATGCTTTATTATTCTTTTACATTATATTTGATTCATTATTTTTAATTAATAATCTAGTCCTAACACTAAAGCATTTTTAAGTTATACTTTACTTTTTGAAGTTGATAAGAGCTTCTGGGAACTTCTGATTAGGAATCCAATACATTTCCCCCTGGATGTATAAATATGACGTTACACATTGGTCTGTTACTTTTAGCTGTTAGCCACTAAACTGGACAAGAAAACAATGACAGATAGACGGCAGCTACTCCATCCTGTCAACACAGCAAAGTTGTCTTACCACCACACGCGATGAGGATGAGGGCATGAAGGGTAGAAAAAGCAAAATCTCAAATCTTGAAACCAACAGTTATATAAAGAGGTTGTTTGGCAGAAATGCCACAAAAAAGAACAAAAACTCCGACGTATTCTGTCCTACCATCACAAATGTAATGATGTGAAGTTTGCTAAATGTATTGATGTTTGACTAAAGGGGGGATGTTATGTAAAATCGAATTTTTTGAGGTCACTATCATGTTATCAGATTCCCTAACCAAAAACAGGCCTGGAGTGTTGCTTTTACTCAGATTTTTTCAGAAATTGTTGAATCTACAGTGGCAACCATTAGAAGGTTCCTAAGCGCTTAATTTCCACTCTGAGATGCAGCTTCAAGCCAAACTACAGCCTCACAAAGCTCCCATAGCTCTATGACTCCCCCACTCAGCTCCTCCAGACTAGCGGCAGCAGCTAGCAAACACCTGGTGGAACTGCACATCTGCTGAGCTCATCATACAAACTATTTCTCTGACCAATGCTGGTAAGTGGTCGTAAACTAAAGTCTTAAACGAGAAAATTGATGTGAAGGCGGAGTGTCAGAAAGAGTAGAAGCTTCTTAAAGAAATAGAAACCAATTTCAATGTGATAAATTACAAAGTAAAATTTATTTTTGTTATATACAGCATTTTTAAAAGAACTGAAGGTAACATGGTGACTTGATTGTCACCATATAAGTTATAAAATGGCATTATGTGCCTTGAAAATACATTACGCTGCCAGTGTTACTTTGTGCTTTGGTCACATGAATCTAAAATGTAACTTTTTGCTAACAAATCCTCCAGGTGGTACAAAACACAAATGTGTAAAAACTTCACTGTTAAGAATGTTGTATCATCAGTGGACTCTGTAATAAAACAAATAAAAGGGTAATTACTGGGTCTTTCAGCAGGATACTAAGCTAAAAATATGTGACTAAATCAACGGTTCATAGATACCAAAACAACCATCTTCTATTTTCATCTCAGTCCCCAGGTTTAAACCATTCTGAAAACCTGTGGATGAGTTTATAGAGATTAAACAACAAAATAAAAGATCAAATTTAAAGGTATTTCAGCGCTAGATTATGCTGTGACAATAAAAGATTCATTTATTTCAAGAAGAGTTTTTATATATTTTTACCAAATGGTGCCAAAAAATGTGCAGAGTAATGCATTACTAAAGCTAAAGCTGCAAGCCATCTGTATGTTAATGGCTTTTCCAATGAATCCTTACTTTGCTTTTTGGACCTCAGTGCTTCATTTGTTTTGTAAATCTCATTTGACTGTAAAACAAACACAAAGAAGCATGAAATCTTCGAAAATAAGACAAAAAAAGCAAATAGATCTTAAAAGGTGGCCTGTCTTTGCGTCTCATCTTGATGCCTGCGGCCGTAAAAGTGCAGTTTTACTGACAGGAAAATGTAAATCCTCCTGCACAAGGATCAATCAACCCTTCTGCGTCCGCTTGCAAACGAGCGCGCATCCTTGCATCACAACCTGTTAGTCTCTCTGTGTTATCGTCACTTCCCCGTCCGCTGTCCCCAGCCCCCCACCCCCACCGTGACCCGTGACGGTGAAGAAGACAAAGAGGGAGTGAAATGGAAGAAGAGGAGGAAGAGGAAAAGCAGGAATGTTTCACCGCTTTCAGAGAGACTCCATCGGTGAGGACCTCCACCGCCCGTCCTAATCACATTACCCCAGAAAAATTTTACTTATGGCTAATGGAATTCGCTTAAAATTGAACCACTGGGACAAAAGTAGATTTGCATTGATCCAGATATGTATAGAGCCAAAGTCAGTCTATCTATCCTGTGAGGGAATTAAAGGCCGCTAAGCCTATAGAGCCAGACTGTATAATCCTATGTTAAAAGATCAATACTGGCTGAAACCCACGTGAGCGCTTTTCATAGAGTTTGTTTTTGTGTGTCCATTTAAAAAAAAAAAGAACAAAACAAACAAACACACTGTATGGAAGTTTGTTTGGTTTTCCTTAGAAGAATCCATGTTTTTACCATCAATCTCTCAGTTTGCCAGAGTTGTTTGCTGTTCTACTCATCCTTGGCAGAGCTACATCAACAACAAAAGGCTCTACTGTGGACGCTGAAGAGAAAATAAACCCGGCCGTCCTGCATTTATTTAGTCTGACACCCACCGTCTACATAGCACACCCCGAGTCATCTTTAACACCCAAGAAGAGCAGAATAGTCGAGCTGCCAAAATGTAGTGCAGACTGTACGTTCCCCTGCAAAATGACTCATACCCTTATTCACACTTTAAAAAATGTAATTTTATTGAGAGAAACACACAGAGACGTGGAAAGATGTCAAGTGTGGGTTGTTTTGTTCAGCCCCACTGAGTAAATACCAAGATTTCACTGCTAATTACAGCCACAAGTCTTCTGGGTTATGACTTTAGCAGATTTGCACAAGTAGAGAGCGAAACTTTTACTTTTGGACCATTTTTCTGTGCAAAACAACTCAGTTAGGAAGAATTTCAGCCTCATCGTTTTAGCAGATGAATATTTATTTATTTTAGAGGGTGGTATGAGTGGGGATAGTCTTGGTTTGAATCAAGTTGCATACAAATAAATATAGTTTTATTGATCGATTGAAGATACTTTGAAGATATATCTTCATGCAGCCCTGGAAAAAAATTAAGAGATCACTTAAAATGATCAGTTTCTCTTGATTTTACTCCTTATAGGTATATACTTGAATAAAACGAACATTGTTCTTTTATTCTATGAGCTCCTGACAACATGTGTCCAAATTTTAGTATTTACTTGCAGAAAACGAGAAATGGTCAGAATAATGAAACAGATGCAGTGCTTTCAGACCTCGAACAATGCAAAGAAAACAAGTTCATATTCATTTAAAGACATCAATACTAATGTTTTAATTCAAAAAGAGTTCAAAAATCAACATTTGGTGGAATAACCAGGAGGTTTTAAACAAGGTTCAGTGCAGGGAGCTCTTCATTTTTTCCAGAGCTGTATACAGTTATGTAATTTATAATTAATCTGTAACTCTGACCGTCTGTCAGCTGCTTCTCTGATAAATGCTCTGTTTGCTGCCCTGTCAGTTTGGGTGAACAGTGACCTATTAGTAGGCTTGGAGTTTTGTTTTACTCAGCTGTTTTAGATGTTGCATTGAACTCTGTTTGATGTTCAAAGCTTTTTTATTGTCTCGCTTCCTAACCCATCTTAAAACTTCACCATAGCTTTATCGGCAACATGTCCATGATCTTCCCTGGTCCTTGAAATTCTGTTTGTTCATATACGAACCTCCTAAAACAAATTTACTCACGTATGAAAGCAAATGTATCAGATTTTATTTAGGAGTTTTTTTTTATATTAAAAACCAAGTGTTGTTTTCCTTCTAATATTATCCACTACTTCATGCTGGTTTATCTCATAAAATAAAACACAAGTTTGTGGTTTGCAATGTGAAAAATGTGGAAAAGTTTAAGGGGTGTAAAGTATTTGTACACAAACTGCTGAATCTTGTCATGCTCCAAAGGTGAACAAAAACAAATTACAGTGGAAACTCTTAAAAGATGAAATCCACAAACCAGCGGAGCTCATGTGCAAAAGACATAACCTTTCCGTTCAGAGCTCTATCGATAATCCAGTAATGTGAAAAATGTAAACAACACAACGTCTGCATAATGCTGAGTCATCCTTAGCTTACTGTTTAGTATCAAAGTAGTTATTTGTGTTTGGATGTGTTTAAAATAAAATGTCAGCTGAACTATTTAACATCTTTGCACTTATTATGCCATAAAATTTCAAATATGCACTGATGGAAAAGCTATATAGAAGTTTATTCACCTAACAGAGCTTTCTTACCATCAGTTCAGAAACAGAAAGGCATTATCAGACCCAAGCGAATACACATGATGTTTTAGATCAGTGATCTTCAAATCCAGAACTCGAGGTCCTGTGTCCTGCAATTTTAGTATGTTCAAGTCCAACATTAGAGAACTGAATGACTCCTGAATATGCAGTCAAGTTCTCCAGGGTCCTGATAATGACCTCTGTTTGACTCAGGTGTGTTGAAACCCAGAAACATCTAAAAGCTGCAGGACACTGAACCTTGAGGCCCAGATTTGAAGACCCCTGCTTTAGGTTCATTAGGTTTGAGCAGCATTTACTGAGTTCAACATGTTTAAAATGTTGGGGTTACTTTACAAAGACAACATTGTACACAATAAGTGGCTGTCTGGTTATGCACACAAAGAGTTTGAGGATCATCTGCAGAACACTAAAAGTTGTGCACGTTTTTTTAGATCCTCTGGTCAAAACCACGTGTCTGGGTGAAAACCTGAAACAATCTGAAAGACGATTTGAAAACCAACAACATGACAAAGAAGAAAACGAAAACTATTAACTTTTGTCGTTGGTGTTTTGTAACCTACCGCTTATTTCAAGTATTTTCTGGCAATTTCACTTTTTACTGAATGTTTTTAAAAATTCTTATTTTCTGATTTACAATTATCAGTCAGTCTAAACGACATTTATCTCTTAATTCACCAAAACCTTTTGTTTAAATGTTATTTTCTTTATTGGTATTCAAACAAAACTGAATACCAGGATTTAATCCTGGATCGATTTACACTTTGATTATTGTATCTTAACTACAGTAAAGGCTTCTTTGTGTGTTCGTAACATGAAATCAGCTGACTGCTGAGGCCTAATCAAATCACAGTGTTTTAACAGGCAGTACTTTAATCTCATCCATATTTACTTCTCGCTCTGACATCTCCAAACCCTGAGAATGTGCCAAATGACCTCACACAACGGCAGCGTCCCTGCACACACACTCCATGGCGACCTCCAGAAAGCCATCAGTCAGGAGGTCACAGCGACCCCATCATCATCACGCTGGCTGGAATGGGCCGCAGCGCCGCAGTGACATTGGTCGTCGGAGGCGAATCTGATGACTAAGAATTCCAACTATGAGATTAGTCCCTCTGACCATCCTGCTCTAAGTGGCACTCCACACAAATGGGACCCTAAGAAGATAATAACTGTACAATTGCTTTTATCGGCAGGGAGTTATTCAATTTATAAGCTCCTGCAGTAAAATGTTGCTATAACGGCAAGCTGGCAGGACACAATTTCCAGAGCGGCCATTTTTATAACATCTTTATAAATAGAAACCAAAGGGTGAAGTTACTGGGAGTTATTTTTTTCTTTTTGCTTCAAATGCTGTAATTTTAGCTCCAGATGAGATTATTTGAACATGCAAAAATAAACTGTTAGCCAGGCGCAGCTCGATAAATCGGAATGTCATGTTTAGTTTTTTTTACACTTCTTCTAAGCAGAGTTTTACATTTTTCAGCTAGTCAGAGTGTGTTGAATAGTTAATAGTTCTCCATGACATTGTCTCTCTCTGTGGCACACTGATTAGGTACACTGTAAAAAAAAAAAAAAAAAAATTCTTTAATTTATGGTAAAAATACCAGAGGCCATAAATTGCAGTGAAACTCTGGCAACCACAGACTTTTACCATATTTATGAAGTAAAATC
Source organism: Girardinus metallicus (assembly GCA_903067095.1). Taxonomy (NCBI): domain Eukaryota; kingdom Metazoa; phylum Chordata; class Actinopteri; order Cyprinodontiformes; family Poeciliidae; genus Girardinus; species Girardinus metallicus. The sequence continues at coordinate 31,010 of CAEGAE010071111.1, read as the reverse complement.
TAATTTATGTTAAAATTCTGGCAACCATGGTCAGGTAATACGTCCACAAATTTTGTGTTAAAGGTAGGAGAAATGGGAAAAAATATAATTCTGAGCAAGTTTCCCAGGATCTAAATTGTGATGTTTAGATGAGTGGGTCAGTGCATGTTACAACTGCAGCTTCTTCTTCTGCTGTTCCAGTTCTGCAGCGGTCGGTGTCTACAGTGCAGTGGCAAATAAGTAAAAAATATAAATTTGACAAATTGGAAACTTACAAAACAAATTCGCAGTGATTTATGTAGAATTAAAATCTTTTTTTGCAGGCTCTTGAGTGATTCCCCATCAATGAATGACTTAGAAATTGGTGGACAAGCTCTATTGGTGCATCACCAAATCGTTTTTTGCAGCTGGTTAGATTTTACACATTTTAGGAGAAATTTAAAAAGACATTTTCTAAATCTTTTAGGTTTACCCTTAATCTTTACACTTTAATACTGCAGTTTTGTAAAATTGTTTACATATTTGGTATGTTTTCTTTTTCCACGTATTTTTTCTGGCATTCACACCTTTGAGTTTTTTTTTTTGAAAAGACAAAGAATTTTTTTCGATGAACATTTTTACTGACTATTAAGTACAGAGGAGTCAATAATTGGGATAAACTGTTGAACAATAATAGTTATTATAAAAAATATATGTCTTAAAGTGTCTTTACTTCTCTGAATAAATCCAGGCATGTAGTTTTTTGGAGATACAAGATGAATTTCAACCCCAGCTCACCGATTACATTGCACTCATGCATTTTAGGCAGCAGCAGCAGTGTTAGAAAAGGTTGTGTGAGGTCGTATTTAAGTAAAGTCACCGCTTTAAAAAATGTGATGTCACTCTGTAGGGGAAACAGCCATCTTGCTTGAGCCACATTTGGTTTTAATTTACGTTTCAAGAGCCTCCTTAATGTCACAAAATGCAATCTTTTGGCCACATTTACATGTATATCCAGGTAATAGAAATAAATCTCAGACACAATTGTTCCTAAAACCCCCTGCTGCTGCAGGCAGCCTCTTCCCTGCTCTCCACCAATGAAAATAAAGTGATGCTGGATGTACAACAGTTAAAGAAATGAGAAAGGCTGACCATTCTTCCTCGGCGCTTTGGCAGCATCGGCTCAGAGCTGTTGAAAGTCGAGAGGCAAGCTCACGCTTTCTCTCAGCCCACCGCCTCCACCTTAATCCTGTTTGTCTCCGTTTACCACGATTGAAGTGGAGGGCCTCTGCGAATCCTCCCCTCACTGCCTATTCTGCTAAAAAACATTTCCTGAACCATATCTGTGTGCCCTCCTCCAGGATAACTCATATTACTTACAAATACAGGCCCGGTAACCCAGTTACCCATGGAGGGTTCGGTTCTTCTAGACCACAGAAACTTTGCTCGTTTCTATATATTTACAGATCAAGAGGAAAAGTTAAATACATGTGACATATGCTCTAAAAGACATCCATGTTTAATAAGTCATAGTTTTGTTGTGATATCAGAATTAAATGGTTATTAATTATCTTAAGTCCCATGAGAAAATCTGAAACAACAGATATGAAAAATATGGATTAATTACACTTAGACTTGAACAGGTAAGAGGCAGAAATGGAAACAATTGATCGATTTGTGGATAACTATCAATTGCTGGTTTATTAGATTTAAATAAGTTCGAGTTGATTATTTAATTAATGCTATTTAATGTCCGCTCTGACCTTCTTTTACTGTTGTAATGTGCCAGCCATCCAGAAGAGGGCGACACTGGTCATATTTAGGTGGAGCCAGTTGATACAGAAACAAAGATGGTGGGGATCATACTAGAACGGGAAGTGAAACGACCTGATTGAGAATGCAAAATTAGCTTTATGTAGTTCTGTTTTGAGTTATAAAAACTTTAGAAGCTCCTTAAGTTTCACCTTAAAGCGTTCATTCTTTCCGCTGAGGTGCTGCATGACGGAAAAGCGTCAGATTCTCATCCAAAAAGTCACTGATGTGCTACAAAGCCAAGAATGTGATATGATGGGAAAAAATATGATGCCAGTAAACAAGATTGGCTTTGAGGGCTTGACGAAATTCATGGAAAAAAGTTTTAAGACTAAGAGCAACCACAGACGATACTTCTGTATGAATAATTTCACATATTTTAATCTTTTCATTTTTTTCTTTTTAATTCAGAAACCTAAGAGGTTCCTATTTTGCTATCTTTTATAAATGTGTCTAAGTTTATTAATGTGAGAAATCACAATTTCCGTTTATTCAGTAAGAACTTCATACAACTAACACAAAATAATGTTAATATTTAAAGATTTTTTTTTTTAATTCAGCATATTATGAAATATTTTTCCCTCCATGTTATGGAAAGAAACAGCCGCTTATCAGTTAATTGTTATTTCATCATTAAGATCAATCAACTTTATATTAACTAACTGATTGATAACTTGCATCCCTAAGGTGATTATTAGTAAATGGGCTTAAAGATGGTGAATCTAAAATGAAAACAATCAATTTAAATGTTTTACTTTACTTGTGTAAAATTAACAAGTAAAACTGAAAATCAATTTTGTTTCCTCCACATATGATTGGGGTTTTTTTTCTTAGTCATGAGGTGGGGAAACTATACATTACACTAAAATAATATTTTCTTCTTTTCCCTACAAAAGACTTTGCGACCACACACTTGGAAACGTCCATCAGCGTCGGTGTCGATCCTGCAGCACAATACCTGGATGCTGCAGTGTTTTCCTAATAAACAACACAGTTAATCAACAGTCAGAAGAGAATCAGCTCAACTCAGAGGACCACACACTCTCTCTGCAGCTCGAGCCGCTATTTTCATGCTCCAACTCACTTTTTCCTTCATATTTTGAAAACTTGGCTTGTGCATTCGAGATAAAAATAAGGACAAAACTTAGAAGTGGCATTAAACTCTATTTGAACCTTTAACTACTTTCTGTACAGACTATCACCCAAGTATGCAGAAATACACACATATGAGAATATGCTTAACATGGTTAACACTGATTCTCTACTTTTTCTTGTCTATGTGGAACATGAGGAAGGAACAAAGAACGTCACATTTAACTGAAAAAGCTTCTGAAACTGATTTACTAGTTAAAGAAATGTTATAGAAATGAAAAGAGAACATCTAAAACTAAATCTGCTGCTTTTTTCTATTTACATGCAAGCTGCTGTCAGAACCGCAGCACAGCAAGCTACTACAGAAAGTTAGAAAAATAGCAGCAAAGAGCAAGTTTGTTTTTCACAAGCTAATCTTCACAAAATGGTGAGAAAAGCAAAAGGATATGCATCTAAAATGAAATTTTCTCTCAGTTCAGCTTGCACCGAAGCTGTAGTTAGCACAGCTAGTGGTTTAAATATTTTATAAATTGTTTTATTTATCTCTTAATTGCTGGACGCACTTGGATGCAGTCCTTTTTAACATTTTTAGCATACCTCGTTTGGCACGTGCATAGAAAACCAAAAAGTGTGATGAATTAATGTATTTCACACCAAATCCTGCCAGCTGCAGGAGCATGCGTGCACATAGCTCACTATTTATCATTAATTTTCTGATCCAGATCAGTTCAGCTGAGGCTTTGACAGACAGCCTGATATATGAGGCTTTGATAAGTGCAGAAGTGTGGAGATCTCAGAACACGCTGCCTCGCGAGGTCTCCGGAGCAACTTACCGACCCGCTCCAAGAGAGGATTAGGTTAAGCCAACTCTCGGTCATTTACAGTTTATCACAGAGCGGCTGTTTCTGCCAACTACTTTAGAGCACTTTTAGCAGAGAAGTCAGGCCTGGGAAATTTCACACAGATTAAGGTCTCAATGCTGCTGTGGACTCCAGTTTGATGGTAACTACATTTATGTATTTAATTCCCAAATTATCCAGACAAAATATTTTATTTGACCTGAGAGCTTATCAGCCGTTAGCAACAGTTTCTTTCCAAACATGTTTGTGTGTGTCAGGAAATGTAGCTTCATTTGTTGCATTTCACAGTATTTATGGTTTACTTTTGCAAATTAAAAAAAAGGTTGGATGGTCATCCACAAATTAAGTGTTTCATGAGGAACACTAACCACTTTACTTTACTTCAGTAACTCAACTTGAATCCATTAGTTGAAATCGTTTTCTGAATGTAACGTCATCTGGATGTAAAATGTAAAAATAACAAAAGGTGTTCATATCTCTTAAACTTCTTGACATTTTGTCATGTAAAAACCACAAATTTAAGTGCAGATTTTACATAATAGATCAACACAAAGTAGTGGAAAATGTGGTTGAAGGAAAAAAGGTACATGACTTTCAAAATGTTTTACATATAAAAGTCTAAGAAAGGCTTTATGAGTCAGTACTCCTACAGTATTTGCTACAAGAATTTCTCTACTTGTTTTATCGTTGAAATAGCTGAGAAACAGACTGAGTAAAATTGCACTTCTCCCTTTTTCAGATTTATTACTTACATTTATATATGATTTATGAAAGATGCAAGCTGATGAAAATCTGAAAAAGTTCAATAATTGTGTAAATTTGCAGTTTCTATAACTTACAGTTTTACTTGTTAAAGAAAATGTTCTCAACTTTTTGTTTTCTGGAGGGAAATGCCAAATATTATGTCATTGTTTGATAAGAAAATCATCTTAAAGTGACTGTTTCTATCTGAACAGCACAACACAATGCAGTCCAAACAAATTAATCGTCAAAGCTGAACAGAATGCATAAAGTGATGGCATTATAGCTCAGTATATACAAATCCAACACTGCTTATTATTTCAGAAAAAGGCACTGGAAGAAAACACTTTTACGGGCTTAAAAAGTGGACCAAACATTAAAATCTTACCTAATAATTTTCACAAAGCATGACATTCACACACACACACACAGCTATATTAATGGTCCTCTATATGCAGCATACACACACACATACACACACACTATAATTAATTCCACACCCACCTTGTGTCTCCTTCAGTTTACATCCCCACCACAAGGCCTGGGGGCAACAAGCCCAGTAAGTAGCTAGCTAATTAGCTAATAACCTGCAAATCAAATTGGCGGCCGGCGGCCCTTTGGAGGCTCGGCTCGGTCCATTAGCATCAGCGACTGTCGTCAGAGCTCTGATCCGTCTAATATTCGACCGAGGAGCTCGACGTTTCTCATCCAGTGTTGCACCTTTATTCATTCACAGGCCCTGCTGATAACAGCCCTTCTGTCTGAAATGAAACGTCCATTTAAATGTTTACAGTAAATGAACCAACTGGTGTGCACACACCAGCACACACAGCAGCACACACTCCCTTTACAGAGCTCTCCTCGCCTCCCCAATTAGGCCTCTAATTTGGCTAATGGAGCATTAATGGAGAAAGAGGCTGCTGAAGACCCGAGCTCAGCACAATGTCCTCCAAAGCAGCACACGAACGCAAACCGGTTCCACACATACAGATTAGATTTCACTAACAATAGTATCAGAATGCCCCTCCCTTGAGACGCACGTTTTAAAACCAAACCCAAGCTGCTCTGTAATGGGAACAAAAACTTTAATGTAGTTGTGGGAAGGTGAGTGTATTTCATTAAACACAGAGGAGAGGAGACTGGAACCCACCTGAGCATCTTAAATAGACTAAACCCTACAGATGGGATGAAAGTGTTATTATTTGAGCTGCTGCAATTTTAAGCTTTAGCTGAAATTCTTATTATGTAAAATTGACTTTTTTGAGCTTTTCATCATGTTTTACTGTTATTCCCTCATCAGGAACAAACGTTGTTAAAGGCTTAAAAGAGGAGTGTTGTTGTGATGACATCCTGAAGGTTGACTGTTAGAAAGAGCAGGAGCTTCTTAAAGAGACAGAGGCCCGATTTCAAGGTGTTAATTTTATAAGTCAAATTTACTTCAAGTTAATTTTGATTTATACAGCTTTATGTCTGGAAAATACCCAGTACTGCCCGTTTAAAGAAGATCAACCAAAAATTACTGCTAAACTAGATTATCGTCAAAGAAACTATTATTTCAGAATATTATTCTTTGCTCTTTGTTTGAAACATTTAGCATGTGTTTTATTTCTCTTTCTGAGGCCTAAAACTTAAGACGGGTTAGTGACGGTGAGTGTCACCCCGGTTACTTAACTCATGCATGCTTGGCACAAAACATCCCATAGTAGAAAATATAATTTCATACTTGGAAAAGTTGTTAATGAAATTACCAAAACACCCTTATAGAGCTACAGACTGTAAATAGTTTGCTTACAGTTCATTTTCGAGGAGAAGAGATTTAAAATTGTGTTGATTTGGAAGAGAAGAGTGGACAAAAAAAAACAAACTTTGTTCTTTTTTTAATTATTTTTATTTTAATTAGCAACTGTATTGATAGATTGGATATTATCGAGACTAGCAAAGTTGCTCTGTCCAATGCAGGTGCAGAATATATGTGCAGCTTCGTTTGGATGATATGTATGGAACATTTGGAAAAAGAAAAAAAAAAAACTGGACAATCAATATGTACACTTGAATGGAAAAAAAATATTTTCAATAAAAAGTGGAAATATATATATATATATATATATATATATATATAAAGAAATTACCAAAACTACAAAAGTAAAAAATAGCAAAGCAAGCAAATGCAAAATACAGCAAAATTTACTCACCAGCTTCGTTTCACAGACTTATAAGTGTTAACTACGTAAGTTTGGATCTTGGATTTTAAGACATAGATGGGATCACAACTTGAATAGTAATTACTGCGTGCAGTAAATTGCTGATTTTTTATGGTTATTTTTCATATAATAGCCTATAAATATTCACAGATTATCTCATATTAAAACTAAAAACCGTATTTTAAAGTCTATTCTCATCTCAAACTGTCACGACAGTGATAATTTTAACAAATATCTAAAAATGACTGTTTTGTAAAAGTTGCATGCTGCAGCTTTCAGTCTCTCGCATGAATGTGCATTAATTTTCAGAATCAAAACTGAAATTATTAACTTTGTACCTAAAGAGAAACGACCAAGAGTCATTGCACAGCTTCAGCTATAACAGGTAGAACCCAGTGATAAGGGCTGAAACCTGGGAGCAGAGAAGGACTCAGACCTGACCATTCAGAGACACATAAAGACAGTTACAAAGTCAGTCTTCTATCACCTGAAGAACATTTCCAGGATTTAAGGACTAATGTCCCAATATATATCCATGCATTTATCTTTAGTCGTATTGATTACTGCAACAACGTCTTCACAGGTCTGACTAGCAAATCAATCCTCCATCTCCAGCTGATCCAGAACGCTGCCGCTAAGGATCCAACTAAAACCAGGAAGACAGAGCACATCATCCCATTTCTAAAGTCCCTCCACTGGCTCCCTGTAGCTCAGACAATAGACTTTAAAATACTGTTGTTAGTTTATAAATCACTGAACAGCTTAGCAACACAATACATTAAAGATCTGCTGTTGTTGTACCAACCTTCCAGACCTCTCACTCGGCTCTGCGTCCCCAGAACCAGAACCAAAAGAGAAGTACCAACTTTCAGCTTTTAGGCAACACAAATCTGGAATAAACTTCCTGAAAACTGTAAAACAGCTGAAACACTGAGTTGCTTTAAATCCAGACTAAAACCCCAGCTGTTTAGAGTTTCCTAAAAACCTGGAAAAATCTTTCTTTTTTGTTTGTTAATTGTGTTATGTTTTTATCACATCAAACACTTTAAACTTCCATGTTGCTGAGTTGTGCTACACAAAGAAACTTTACTCGCTCCTCAATCTTCTGTGTCAAAGTTAGAGCAGTGATTACAAAAAAGCAACAAATTTTGTTGCTTGTGTTTTTCTAAACGTTTCATTGTTTAGCTTTTATCTGTAGTATTCTGGGTGAGTGGCCAAAGTTTAGATTTTTGACTTATAACAAAACTTTACAATGAATAAAAACTCATTAAATTAGGCGAAGAGCCTGGGAACTGTTGAAGCACTGCTGAGAGGAGGATCTCCCTGGCGCCATCAGAGGGCTCCTTATCAAACGCACACAGTCACAGTGCTGCTCGTGTTCTGGATATGTACCTAACCTCCGCTGGTATTCCAAAAGTGTGCAGTCTTTTCAAATTTAATCCTGATTTATAACAGTCGAAGCACAACACACTACATATTGGTTGGTTTGAAACATGAAGGTATTCTTATTAAAACTTCCTGGAAGATGAACACATGTTGCACGGAGAGGTAATCAGCTGAAGTATGCATGTTGAATATTGGCCCAGTGTCTTGATAAGCCTGAGCTAAGCTCCTCCCATGATGCCATGCTCCGCTTTGGAGGAGTTTCCAGGGTATGACGGCGCTGGCGACAGCCATATCTAACTCTGTGACCCTTTTCAAGTCTGCCGCTAGCACTTCAGTCTCTCTCACACACACACACGTCCTCCCAACATCTGCAGATAGTGTCCCTGCTTCAGGCTCCAGGCCTTCGATAAGGGGAGCCCCAGAGGAGGGGAGCCGCAGGCGTTGAGTCAGAGAGTGGAAACCCGGAGAGAGAGTGTGCAGTCATCCTAATCTCCAGTCCGGCTCCATAAACACAGCTTTGGCCCCGCAGACCAAGATCCAGAGAAGCCAAGCGGCTCTGCGGCTCCAAGTCTGATGTAACACATCACGTCACGCTGCCACCACCAGCGCCGCCGCTGCTGCCCACTGACAGCCGACCCAGATTAGTTTGGACCCTGTCTGATGATGACATGAAATCCTGTTTCTGGTGATGGAATAAAATAAAAGTTCCTTCAGGATAGACGCACAACTACTAAAGGTAACACAAAAAACAAAATAATGTTTACTTAAGTCTAACCTCAGAAAGAGAATGTGAAAACACTCCAGGAAAATAGTGTCTATGTTGACAAAATCAGCAATAAAATGATGTTAAATCCATCGATCATGTTGGGTATGTGTGAGGAGTTTTCTTTTCTTGAGTGTTTGTAGTTCTCCACACAAAACCAGAGTTCAAATACAACATTAATGTTGTAAAAGAAGCATTTTTCAATTTATGAACTTCTTCAAATACGACTTAAACTTAAACTGCAAAAAGCATTTTTTCTATGAATAATTTGGAGTTACAATCCACACATAAATGCATGAATACCGGAAAAATTAAGAGACAACTTTAAATGATCAGTTTCTCTGATTTTACTCTTTATAGGTTTATGTTTGAGTAAAATGAACATTGTACTTTTATTATATGAACTACTGACAACATGTCTCTGAAATTCCAAGCAAAAATTTCATATTTATCTGCAGAAAAATTAGAAATCGTCAAAATAGTGAAAAAGATGCAGCACTTTCAGACCTCAAATAATGGAAAGAAAACAAGTTTATATTCATTTAGAAACAACAACAACACTGATGTTTTACCTGAGGAAGAGTTCAGAAATCAGTATTTGGTGGAAGAACCAGGAGGTTTTCAATGGGGTTCAGTGCAGTGGGCTCTTCATTTCAAGCTGTATATAAGTTTATGTAAGGTTCATTCCAGTATAGTTCAATCATATGTCCACGTTCATATCCGACAGTCCAGTAGGATCTAATTGTAATACAATGCAATCAAAGTCATTTAATGGAAAATGGTAAACGTAATCTGTCCAGCTGATTCCAACAAGTCTTTGAATTTGCCTTAAGGTTCTAATTTTATGATCTGAATCAATGATGCTGACATCCTGAAGTGAGATGAGCTCAACACAGGATGCTGGATGCTTGAAATAAACTAAAACGGACTAGACCACTTACTGGTTGAATAGTTTGACGAAAATCATCTGACCACATGGGGCAATCTTAGTGCACTGACATTTCTTTCCCAAAGGCTGAGTTGATAAGTAACTTACAGAAAGGAAAACAGTGCATTACATATCCCAGTGTACATGCACTATTCAGACTTGGCACGATAAGAAACAGAGCTTTAAATGTTCACCCAGAAACGTTATGAATTAACAGAACTGCCTTCAAAACACTTGTCTGTTTTATTATTTGTCTGTGTTTGTGCTTTATTGGCTCTCTCCCTCCATGCTGTATAAATTTCCAAGGGTAATAACTGAACAGAATTTGCTGCTCTGTAAACACAGCTTTGATTAACAGTTTGCTTAGTAGTTTTTTTTTACCTTTTACATTACATTCAGAAATACAATCTCTGGAATGAAAAACATTTCAAAAGGTTTACAGATTGACAGATGAGATGCTATGCATTAATGCCAAACTCAAAAGAGCATGTTTGTATCCATAACTTCTTCATCTTATCGCCGACTACATTCCTTCTGACATATTATTATTGTCTACACTTGATTCCTCATTTAAAGATCTCGTTTTCCTTTGAGTGAGGCTTCAACGTGCGCGGTGATCGGTCACAACCGAGCGCAGAGTTGGCAGAAGCAGATAAGATCCAGAGCCAGACCAAATAAAGACCAGCAGTCTGTTAGCATTCCTGACGTTTCTCGATACCTCCTCTGCCACACACAGACAAATACCTCTGAGGTTCTGTGAAAACCACAAATACAGTCTTCATATTTTTGTTTCCCACCCTCAAGCTCAAAAGGTTAGAAGAAAAACAAACGCCTATAAGAGAGGAATATTGATCAGAGATTAAAAACATCTAATATTAAGCTAACGAACATGAGGAGGAGGATGCTGACAGCAATAGCGGACGATGTCACAAGACATGGAAGAGGAGTAAAGAAGAAGTGACAGTAATGCTGAAGATAAACACAACCTGTCCTTGTATGTGTTTACACCAAGCTTACAAAGTATGTTTATGAGATAAGTTTATTTAAGGTATTGAAAATATTTCCTGTCTAAGTTAAAAAAATATATACTTTTCAACGAGGGCTGTCTACTTAAACATCACAATGCTGAATAAAACGATGAGGGACACAATCATTTGAATATCATTTTTCAATTCTTTTGTACTCTTTGCACGTTTTTGTACGTTTATGTTTATCTAAATATTTAAATAAAATAAAAATAATATGGGTGCATTAATAACTCACCAATGATATCCTAAATGTAAAGAAGGATAACAAGAACCATGCAGGTTTAGAAATCTTAAAATCTGCAAAACAAAATCAAACTGATTCCAGATTAAGAGTCCGAAGATGAAGTCAGTGTGTATTTCCTACCTTGAACAAATATGCATGTGGATGTGTTACCATATAAAATAGAGCATTATTCTCCACCACCGACATGTCAACAGCAACGTTTGCAGGTCTTGAGGTTGACATGGATGACCAGCCAACGAACTGTCAATATGGACCAAAACTGATATTGAATCTTTGCACAAATATTATCTCAAAACATGACAGTGCAACATTTATTGTCCAATGTGATGAAACAGAAAGGAAGGGAAACTCTCCTTTCCTTGTGCACACTGTTTTCAGCCCCTGTCCCATCTTTCATCCTTATACAGTAGCAGGATGTGGTCAGGTGATACTATCTGTGTGAGGCTACTTCATGGATTTCAATCAGCTTCAACTTTTCAGCTTAGATGAAAAAGCTGCCAAAGTTAGCGGGTGGGAACCGCGAGCAAGCTCAGCATATTGTTTTGACTCGCAGAGCTTTCTCTTCCGGACCTAAACGACAGGCGTCAAACACCAGAAGGAGCCCCGGCAATAAAATGTCTGATAAAAACGCTAGTGCCATTTCACACTTTCGCTCCTTCGTGCCATGGGAAGTGGGCCGCCATTTGTTATGAGCTGTTGTTTTGCTTGTGTCAGATTTTACAAGCAACTGAGGAGATGTCAACTTCCTGTTCCTTTGGTGAGACCACCCAGGGCATGCATCCATCCATTTCAGGCACCAGAACCTCAGAAAGCTGCAAAAGTAGAAGAGACAATGTTGTTTTTTTGTTTTACACTTTTTTTCTAAATTAGCTCATTAGCTGTAGATTCAAACTGAAAAATAAATACTACCGATCCTAGTGAGCAATCTCCATAAAATTAAAAGAAAGCACAAGATTCCTTTTTATTTCTATCGCCAGTATAAAAATCTATAATACAAATGCCAATAAGAACGTCGGCTTCATTGGCTGTTTTTTGTTTGTGTTTGATTTCTTTTTATGGGTTATTTATGTTCTAAAATTTCTGCCATAATAGTTATTTTCTTTAGGTTTATGATTATGTTCTATTTATGTTATTTCTTTTAGATTCTGATATGTTCTAATGTGTTTATATTGTTCATTTATTTCAGATCAGGTCTTTCCACTGTATTCATTATTGCTCGACAGGTCTTGCCATACAGGCAAATCCTGCGTGGCTCTGTGGTTCTTCTAGATTAATTTGACTGAGGTTAGCGTTGGCCTTCTCCCTTTGTTTTTTTGTTTATTTCTGTTTATTTACATCCACTTCTCTGCTTCATGTTTCTATGCTCCATGCCTCGTCATCCCCAGGTGTTTCACCTGATCCGCTACTCTTGAATCTCAGCACCAGATTGTCTGTTTTCATGTCATGTTTCCTTCCTTCTTCCACATAAAGTTCCTGCAAAGGCATACAATCTTACTACATATTTGTGGTGTAGTTTCTAGTGCAAATATTTTAGTATACTTAAAATAAGACCACACTAATTTACAGTAAGTAATTCCTTATTTTTGATTATAAAGGACAAGCTTTACTGGCAGATCATTTCACTTATAGCAAGACATTTTTTCAGTGTTGTAAGTGAAATCGTTTGCCAGTGGAACCAGTGCTTTTTCACAAATATTAAGAAATTATTGGCTTAAAATAAGCTCTTATATCTTGCTGAAATGTAACTTGTACGTTAGCCTTGTTGTATTTCAAACATGCCAATATATTTTGCACTAGAAACTAGACCAAAATTAGTTTGTGCTTTTGCAGTGTAGTGGTGGTCCTTTTCCCATTTTCCCTTTCCTTGTTTCTGCTCCTATGTTTTGTTTTTTATTGTTAAAATCTTCAATCATGCCACACTCGAGTAGCTTTTTTGCATATTTGCTCTGCTTCAACGCCACAAATCAGGACAAAGAAAGTTAAATTAAATGGCTAAAATAGAAATCATTTTTAAAAAATCAGCTAAACTTTAATCTCCATTTAAAATGATCAAAGACGGTGAAATGAAAGGTGATTTAAACCCATTTCAGTCTTTTTATAGGGTGCTGATTACCACCTTTAGGTGGTGATTTCTTTCTGACAAAGACCACCGATGGGGCACCTTTACACTGTAGCAGGATGTGGCTAAGTGTCTAATAACGTCTGTGAGGTCATAGGCAAGCCACGACTTAGACAGCGACTCTCCATTTGATCTCCCAGGTTATACCTCAGTGTTCACACCTCTCCTGTGAGCAAACGCACGTCGGCAGGGTGTTAACAGACTGAAAGGAGAGACATATCACAGAAGGCCGCTGGCATCAGATGATCTTTTCACTTCAAAGCGCACAAACACATCTGCTGTAGCACAAATTGCTGCATGTCCCATTTTTTGGTATTCATCTCCATGGGTCTAAAACGATGTAGTCGACAACACAACACTGCCTGTGTTGTTAAGGGTGTAGCTGCGGCTGTAGCCCGAGGGAATCCATGAGCTGAGAAGCTCAGAGCCACACAAGAGGAGCTAAGCTCTGCTGAAGAGAGGCTGTCATCCGTCCCTGGCTGCACCTGCAGAGACTGGCCTGTCTCTCTAAAGGCCGTACCCAGCAGGAGGAGGGAGCTTTGAGAGGATTTGGGTGAGAATGGCAGCCTACTTTGCACCTTGACTCTGTAAATGCTTCGAATGGGTCGATGATCTTCAGTTCTGGGCCCTGAGGGGAATGGATAGAGACGACACTGGAGTCACAGAGAGGAAGGCGATGAATTATTGCACATTTATCTGCAAATTATTGGATGTACCAATTGATTAGTGAAGTGAGATGTTTGTCAGATGATTCTGATGCTTCACAATCGTTTTTTATTTTAGTGTCCGAGTTAAATTAGAAACATAAACTTCACTGAGATCTGCAGGACAGAAAAAATATGGAAGTTATGTTTAGTAAGTCGAATATTGGTTTCAAATTGATACTAATGTGATAAGATTGATGAATTTGTTTCCAGTTTCTCTTCCATATGTCCAGCAAATTACTTGAATTTCTCCACAGACTTCATTACTTTAGATTAAATAAACTTTATTGTCCCCAAGGGGCAATTTGCTTTGCAGACAGCAACAACAATCGCACATAAATACATATTTTTTTTTTATAATAGCACACCACAACATCTATAGCTCATAGTACAATTATATACCACCACAGTTTGTTTAGGTTTATCTCAAATTATTAATGAGGTGGGCATAAACGGTGAGAAATGAACATTTATATCTTTCCATGTATCTAGCAGAAGACAACAATCTCTAATGGTGATGAAGAGGTGATTTAGGTCAACATGGATAGCTTTATAGACTTTATAAACTAGCAATCTTACATTAATTTCACTTTAATTCACTTTATGAAATGGCATTAGAAAACAAAGCATGAATTTTATAATATATATGTGTAGCTTAATTACTGATTTTCCCTCAGAGATGAACTTTCTCCAATGTTCTTCCTGCACTCAGAGTCTGGTACTGCAGATGTGTTTACACTCACGTAAGCCTTGTTGTATTTATTACCAGCACTGCTCCCTGGTACTTATATTCGGTTAGCCCTCCATTTAAAAACACACTTTCATACACTTTGACAAATAGGCTCACACATTTATGAACACTTATAGATATTCTAAAGATCACATTTTTCTCCTCACACGAAGCTACGTAGGCTGCTCCAAAGTACTTAACGATTAGAGAAACAAAACAGATCTACCTCTCAGCACACTGGCTAATCCTCAGGCATCCAGCTCTGAGACGGCATAAGGGCGTTTGAGGTTGAGCGCCGCAGCCCAGCAGGTCTGCGGTGACAGACAGCGCTTTCTCTGCAGAACAGCAGATCGCAGGTTGATGTGACCCATATGTGGATGAACCACAAGCAGAGATGTGGGGATGTGCCATTAATCCAGTCATTCGTCTTCCATGCACTAACACCAAAAAAAAAGGAAAAAAAAAAAAAAAACAGAAGGAAAGAGCAGCACACTTCTGCATTTTTAGAAAAAATCAAGTATGATCAAAACATTTTTAAATGGTAAGAAGTCAGAGAGGACTGTTTTGTCTAATAGCAGAACGTGAAGGTGAATATATTTTGATCTGACTCTAACTTTTCTTCCAACTATACTTTAGGATTTCTCTAAACTTTTCAGTATAAGAATATATTTCTACAATAAAATACACATTTATTTTAAGACTTCTCACGCAATTTTAAGAAGTTTCCATGCTGTTTGTTTACTTTTTATTATTTTACAGCCTTGAATTAATTTTAGGAAAGTTAACATGACAGACACTTTGCAGAGGAAGAGAAAGGATACATGGTTTTAAGCTTTTGTTACTAATAAAAATCTGAAAATTGTCAGGCATGTGTTCTGAATCCCTCCTACTCGGATACCCCTACATAAAAATCCATTGCAATGTTAAGACATCTTATTAGCGAAAGTTGTGTGTAATTGGAATTTTTATATGATAAACCATCATAAAGTAATGCACAGTTATGAAGTGGAAGGATAAATACCTGAAAAGTGTGGTGTGCATTTGGATGGAGCCCTTCAAAATTGCACTTTGTGGAACCACTTTCAGGTATCTCTGTACTAGATTTGTTGATTCTTCTTTGCAAAGCAGCTCAGATTAGATGGAGAATAGATGCTACGTTGCAAAAACATAAAATCTTATCAAGTGATTTTTTTGTCTGGTTTCTAGAGAAAAATACACTTGAAATAAGACAAATCTGATGTTCACCAATATGTTGAGTTTGTTTTAAGTCAATAATTCCTTAGTATTGATGAAAAAGTACTAGTTTATTTCAGTTAACAAGGGAAAAGTGTGTTTTTATAAGCAAAATAGCTAAACTTATGCTAGAAATAAGGAATCATTTTATTGAAAGGTTACTTTGTCAGTTAGTTTTGTCTTATTTCAAATGTACTAAAATATTTTGCACT
This sequence comes from Girardinus metallicus, assembly GCA_903067095.1. Lineage (NCBI taxonomy): Eukaryota > Metazoa > Chordata > Actinopteri > Cyprinodontiformes > Poeciliidae > Girardinus > Girardinus metallicus. The sequence continues at coordinate 14,999 of CAEGAE010071111.1, read as the reverse complement.
AGAAACTGGACAAAAATACGTGTAAAGATTTTGTGTTTTTGCAAAAACCCTCAAAACCTCTCTATTGTACTGACTGTCTGTTTAGTGATGCTTTTCTGCTGCTACTATTTAGCTCCAGAAAAGCATTTTCCTGCTCAAGACAAGAATTCACATAGCATGATATCGACACCACCAAGCCTCACAATGAAGATACTGAGATATAAATGTGAAAAACAGCAAAGTTCAGCTAATTGTAACTCACATCTAGTCATCTTACAATTTGTTAGACTATATGAGGATGTTTGCTGGGAGAAGTGGATGCAGACAGTTTGAGAAATGGAGGTTTTAATAATCCGGAGACCAAACGAGTGCTCGAGAGTACGCAATTGATCACAAAGAGGCAGGGGAAGGAGGAAAAGTGAATGTATGAGCGAGAGGCAGAAATGAAAATGGAGGGAGTAGAGGAGTCTCCGGCTTTTGCTGGGCGGCAGCAGATAAAGCTGAGCTCTGGAGGATTAAACTTGTCTTGCATGTGTTTCAGGGCTGGAGAGGTTGAGGGACAGGCACTCTGCTCCGGGCGGTTCTGGAAGTTTTCAGCAACATCCAGACGTCTTGTCTGCAGTCTGCCATTAATATAAACAGAAACAAAACTGTAAACACACAAATATAGGCAGAAGCACACTTTCTGCTCATGCACTAGAGCCAGTTTTAAATCCATAATTAACTGTCTTAGCTGAAAGTAAACAACTAATAGACAAAGATGGTGATGATGGCCTCTTAGTTTTATATCATACATTGGAAAAACCTAGTTACCTAGCAACCCCAGCCAAGCTCAGACCATCACCTAACAACCCAAGAAGAAGTGTTGTTGTTGACTTATCATCCAGGAACCACTTGCTGCATTCTTGTTGGTTGTGCAGGAGGCTCCACTTCTGCTTTTCAAAGATGTACAGTTGTATAATTGTGCATTTGTTTGAAGCCATTTTTATGTGCAAGTTGAGCTGGGGGGGCGTGGCCAGCAGCAGCTTATTTGGATTTAAAGTGACAATAGGCCCTGAAGCAGCTCAGTCTTAAAAGAACTGATCAGACCAACATCTTTTTATCTAAGAATGATTTTTGTGGGGGCTGCACAATGGCGCAGTTGGTAACACTGTTGCCTTGTAGCTAGAAGGTCCTGGATTCGATTCCTGGCCCGGGGTCTTTCTGCATGGAGTTTGCATGTTCTCCCTGTGCATGGTGGGTTCTCTCTTGGTTCTCTGGCTCCCACAGTCCAATCACATGACTGTCAGGTTAGTTGGTCTCTCAAAATTTTCCTTAGGTGTGGGTTGTGGTTCCATGATTGTTTGTCCTGTCTGTGTTGCCCTGCAACAGATTGGCGACCTGTCCAGGGTGACCCCGCCTCTCGCACGAAACGTTCGCTGGAGATAGGCACCAGCACCTCCCGACCCCACTAGGGACAAGGGTGTACAGCAAATGGATGGATAGATGATTTTGTGCAAAAACTTTAACGAACATGTTTCATAGACCACAGATCAACCATAACCTGTTCAAAGAAACACAATAGGCCATCTTTAAGTGTTGCTTCCTATAAAACCAGCATTGATTGAAAACTGCAAGTTTTATCACATAAATAGTCATTAGTGTGGCATAGGAACTTCTGTCAGTGCTTCACCCACTCTTATCTCAGCTGAGGACACAAGTGATTTTAGGATCAGTGTTCTCATCACTTTAGCGGTATTATAGTAATTCCAACGTATCAGACCTTCATATTCTTTAATCAGCCAGACACGAGTTAGCAGGTCTGTTTCACACCGTGACGCTCTCCGCTCTGACTGCTTCTCAGGTGTCGGCTGAGGAAGGAGACAGGAGCCGGTGTGAAAACACAGATAAGAGCCCGCTTTTCCAGAATGTTCCCATGCAGAGCTTCTCCAGAGCCAACGACGCTGACATGAGCCACCTGACAACAATTCAGCATCTACACTGCGCATTTCCCCTGACGACGTGATGCATCATGAAATTATTGAAGTAAAAATTAATGCAAGTATGAAAATTTATGTGACAACTTTTATCAGCAGAAATTCTAATTAGCTTCACTGTCAGACAAGGAATAAAACAAAATAAAAAAGAACGTTTTGAATTTATGAGCCATATTTCTTGGATCTTTTCTATTTTAAACACTGGGTATATTTTTGTCCATATTCCCATTCTTCTGTTTTATATTTTAGCTTTCATGCTCTCATTTATCTTTAACTTGCTGCTGGAATAAACGATAAAATGTATTTCTATTCCATTCTATTCTAAAACATGATGTGCTGTTTTGCACGTGCATGCCTTGTAAATTAGCGCTGTGTTGTTTAGATTTCATTAGTCCAGTCATGTTGCAGCCTCTGGCTGTGCCACCGCTGTCTCTGTATCTCTGCTCTACAATCAAAATTAAGACTAACATGAAAAAAAACTTTGCACATTTAATACATATATTTTTAATCTTTTTGGCCACATGTGCACACTTTCTGTTAGGATTCGGTTTTCCTAAAATAAATAAAAGTAATACGTGTTACATTCTGGATTGATATGAAGATGTGATTACACTGTGGTGCATTTTCAGCACTGATGCCTTGCAACAAATTATCTGGTTAAAACTAAAACTCAAGCTACAATTCATACTGAAATACAGAAAAAAACTTATTTCTGGGCAGTTTTTAAGGTTCACAGCACAAAATATTAATAAAATATGCAACGTTATCTGTAATAAATCTCTGATGAAATAAAGTGGCTAGACCCCACAGTCTCAATCAGAAATTACAAACAATCATAAAGAACCTCTTCATGAGACAGTTATACAACAACAGAGCGCCTTCAGTCAGAGGCTTCCTCAGACTCACTGTAACACAGACGGCTGCAGGAGATCCTTTCTGCCAACGACCATCAGCATCTCCAGCAACTTTTTAAGGAAAATTGTATAAGTTACAACATTAAGTTTCCCTCTGGGAATCAAAGTGAACTGAGTTGCCACCCATAAAAATATGCTATGCATGAAAGAGATTAAACTTCAGACTTTATATGGACCCACTGCTAGAGGCATCTTTCCTAACAAGAGTGCTTCACTTTGAAATTGACATGTCACATCAACACATGAAGGTCTTTGAGTCCTTTTGCTATTTTTTTTTTTGCTATTTTTCTGCTATGCAGCAGAGATGTGGTATGAAAAAGATCATGTAGTCCACTGTCTGATGTATGCAACAAAGCTTTAGTCACATCTGACGCAGCTTCAAACTTCTGTCCTGTGAAAAGCCACTAATGAAACAAGAACACCTCAAAGTTTTTCTCACCAAAAATCACACATCAGGTGAACATTAAGAGAACACCTTCCCTCCTTCTGTAAGAAGTTTACCCTTCAAAATGCACCACTTTTCTGCTCTTCTCAAATAAAACATGGTTAGAATGAAAACTTGCTTTCAGCAACAGGACGGTAGCAGCTTATGAGTTTGGAAGGAATAGAAAGAATAATTTGAAATCAGACATTGCTCCATACAGGAAAAGAAAAACATCTACAATTACAGAACATGAAAAACAACAACTGGGACATGCTGAAAGAAATTTCCAACATCCTTGATTACGTCTATCCTCCAGCAGACTCTGTAAAAATAATCAAACCTGAAAACGAAGGAAGACATTCCCTCAGTCATATCAACAAAAACATGCTTTTGTTGATATCTTTTGATTTATTATTAACACAAAGTTTAATTTTGGTGTTTATCTTTGATTAAGTCACTTTCCTTCCATAAATAGAAAATATTAAACATCAGTATGTACAAGATTCCAGATAAATAAACCTCCAGAAGCCCAATGAAGTTTCAATGATTTGTTTTTACAGCTCACAATGTGTTTCGCCAGCTAAGCTTTTACACCAAGGGTAATATTATAAAGCTGCCTCAGACTTTTTTCTAGACCAAGTTTGTTGTGAAGAATATCTAATAGCGGAGCGTTTCTTTTTAGGGAAACAGAGAAAAATAGCAGGATCCTGCGTCTGTTAGCTCCATTGTGTTTCTGTGATTTGACGTCTTTTACTTTGGGGACATTTGGCTGAGGGACAGCGGCCTTTGTGTCATCCTCGTGTTGAGCAGCGGTGAAAAGGAAACAGAGAAGAGGCAATGAGCTAAGTGATATTTAGCTCTTTGCCTGCCTCAAACCAACACACACAAGGTCCTTGTACAACACACACACACACACGCACACACACACAGAGATACACCAGAAACACTCACAAAGCAAAGTCAGTGCAGTAGCTTCAAACATTTAAACAATCAGGTCACACACACACACACACAAGTATGGGTGCACACACACATGGTCCATCAGCCTGGAGTTGACGTTGACAGGCCGCTCTTTTGTCCATCATTCACCGGGAGACGAGAGCACAAACAAGACGAGGGGCGAGGGAGAGATAAAACCCTCCCCCCTGCCCGTCGTAATCCAATTACAGGCCTGCAAATTTGATTGGCGCCCCGGGAGTGTGCCTTCAGCTGTCTGTCATTAGCGGCTGGAGAACAGGGGGGTTGGCTCAGGGTGCTGTTGGGGTGGAGGGAGGTGTGTGTGTGTGGGGGTGCGTGTGTGTGTGTATGGAGGAGAGCGAGAAAGAGGGAGAAAAAGCAGGTCTGACACTTTATCTGTGTTGCCTCAAACACGTCTGCTCTGTCTTCATGCGCCAACGTCCAATATTTTCTTTCCATTAATGGCTGTCAGAAAAATGCATTTATTGCACAGCTCCATGTTTCTATTCAGAAAATCCTGCTGCTGCTGCCAACAGAAGTAATATCTGAAGATTTAAAACAGAGCGAGAAAATGCTGAAAACATTTTTGCTTTTTAAAGGTTTAATGGATAAGATCTTGGTGTTTAGTTTTCAGCTCAGTGTTGTAGAGAAAAACAAATTTAAATAATAAAAATAAAAGTAGACATATTGGACAGCTGGACAGTGGTCCTCTGAACCACTGATGTTCAAATTAAAAGCATAATTTTTAAGAGAAAATCTTTATTTTATCCATTCAGCAAGAAACAAAACTTAATTTTGAAGGAGAGAAAAAAGAAATCAGATTTTTGTACAAACTGCAATTTCAGGTCTTTGAGCCATAAAAACGGTCAAGAATATATTTTCATATCAAAAGCAGTATATTGATCAAACCTTCTTAAAAAAAACTTGATTTATTTTGCTAAATTTAATGTGATTGAACTCAAACCTGCTTTTGAGTCAGCACTCCTGTTTACATCCAAATAAAAGTATAAAAATAATTTGAGTTTTCCTGACATTTTCATTTTAAAGAAGATTTTAGTTTCTCACTGAAAATCTCACTCTTATCTTTCTTTTTTTTAAGTGTGCCCATCTCAACTGCGCTTAGGGGGAAATTTGCACCGTTTGTTGATGTTGCAGGGCACACAAAATCTTTTCCAGGACCGCAAATGGCCTGCAGACCTCACTTTGGACTCCACTGGTCTAAAAGGTTAAAGTGACGAGGAGTTCAGGTTCATACTCAGCACATCTGAAGCAAACTTTATCATGTCAAACAAAATGATCCCTTTCACGGAGAATAAATAATTAAGGACAGGCAGGTGAAAGCCGGATCTTTCAAAAATAAAATAAAAAATAAAACTTTACCTTCCAACCTTTCAGGAGGGTTGACCCTGTTTGGTCAAGAGGTTTTGACCCTGTTTGCCTCCGTAAAGGCAAAGCTTCTTTACCATTTCCTCCCAGAAACCAGCTGACCGTTTCACTCTGGTAATCTGATTATTCACAAATTTGTCAGAGATTTGCACCCCTTAACGACAAGATCAACCTTGTCAGGACCTCCATCTTTTGTCCTTTGCCATCGTTCATGGAGAGGGACCCTCTGCCGAAATCTAATTTGAACACCAGGAGTGTCTTAGTGTAAAATGTTAACGTTAACATGCTTTCCATTTCCAAGACAAATTACTTTTAATTGTTTTAAATGCCACTTTTAGTGCCTACTGAAGTCTCAATAGCATTTATCATCTTTAGTTGTTAGATTACTTTTCTGCTGCTACAAATGGGATTCATAACCAGCTTCTGGCAGCATCCCTGATGGTGGGCAAAGGTTTATTTATATATCTTATTTTGTTTTGTTTGCTACTCTTTTTCAAATAAAACGTCACAGTGTCTTCACAGACAGTGTAGCATTTTCTCATACTTTTTAGAATCTATTTTGCACCGCATGCAGCAGGATTTTGATATTGTCATCCCCTGTAAACATCAGCATTGGCAGGTTACAGTTACTTCCATTGTCACCACAGGCCTGCTCAGTACGAGGAACAGCTGGAATGTTACAACTTGATGCAATCAGCCCTTGTTATTATACGCTCTTATAGAAAAGAAATTGCATATTGTGGAGAAGCAGCATTCAGCTTCTATGCATCGTTCATTTGGAACAAACTTTCCAGAAAACTGCAAAACAGCTGAAACACCGAGTGCCTTTAAATCAAGACTAAAAACCCACATGTTTAGAGTTGCTTTTGAAACGTAATCAATTACGAATTTAACAGTGGCACTTGACGTGATGTAATGTTTTCGATTGTTGATTGTGTGTTCTACGACTTTGTGTTTTTATGATGTAAAGCACTTTGAAATGCCTTATTGCTGAAAGGTGCTATACAAATAAAATTTGATTGGTTGATTGATGTCGAAATATGAAGCTCAGTCTGTTAAAATCCTAAGTTAGGGTCAGAGAATGAACTTATGTTGAAGGGTTTCATGTCCCTTCTGATGGCTGATAATTTGGTTTAGCTGCGTTTCTATTGCAAAACTTTGACTATATTTTGTCAATGTTTAAAACAGTTTTCCAATTGCGTTGTTGCTTTTAAATAAGGAATACAATTGAAATCACATGTGAATATGCTTGTTCACGCAATGAGTCATTAAAAACATGCTGCTCTTATCACTTCCTGTTGTCTTCTTCATCTTTCCCGCCAGTAGTAAAACTCGATTGTTGATCACATGACTCGTCTGAAGTAGAAAAAGTGTTTGCACTGAGGTTTTGCAAAATACAGCTGAAAAACCACCTCATCCAAGCACCAACATTTCTGATCGAAAATAGATGTGATCCCATTAAGCAAATTTATTTTCGTACTTACAATTTGTGAGAATATATGGTCAATGGAAATGCAGCAATTGTTATAAAGCTGCAAACGGAAGGAAGTACTTTAATGTTGCATGAATCTCCAAACGAAGCTGTTTGCTGTGTTAGATATTCGGGTACTTTCAGGATGCCAGTGAGACGCCGCACGTATCAGAGCGGTGCCTTGTATCTGCCAGAGGAAGATGGGTGAGGAAGTCGCAGACATGCCCCCGGGTCTTATCTTTTATTGGCTGGCTCCTGAGAGGCTTATCTTTTATTGGCTGGCTCCTCCGTCAAACTTATCTTTATTGGCTGGCTCCTCATGAGGGCAGCCTGTGAGCTGTGTGGGGCAGAAATGGAGGTGCAGGAGAGGGATGCTCCTCCAGGATGACGAAGACAGTTCTGTCAAGACTGTGGGAAAAAATCTACCCTGTTTCCACAAAGTGACTTCAGACTCTCTTCACTTCCTCTGCTTCCTACATCATCATCTAACGTTGCTTTGGCATGTTCTGCTGAGAGACAGAGCAGCAATAGACAAATCCTGACTGTAAAATAACATTTTGCAGGAAAGACTTTGGACAAATAGCCTTCTCTATTAGGAGCTGAAAGCTTTGGAACTCATTGCCATCTGATTTTAAGAACTTAAATGACATTAAAATATTAACTTTAAAGCTTAAGAAGTGGCTAAAGATTAACCAGAATTGCACTTGACTCAGTAGTTTTAATTACACTCTTTCATATCTCATTTTCATAATTTTATTGATCTTAACTTTTCATCTTAAAGGGACGGGTGCTGCAAATGATCTGTGGCTACAAACACTGTGATGCATTAGATTGTCTTGATTCATGTTTCTTGTATCTGTCTCTATCAAATAAACAATAAAATAAAAATAAAAATGAAACAAAAAATTTTAATCAGTTACACAAATAACACATCTTTAGGGTTTTTTTTTTAAACTATGCCTTATATCTCATTTATTAACAAGGACACAACTCTGTTTTTAAGTGGTTATTCTGATTAGAATAAAGTATATTCATATTGTATGAACAATTTGACAAAATCTTAGAAACATGGGCTTTGCATTTCATGGGGAAAATTACTAAAAATTCAATTTTAGCAAGAAGAACTAGGAAAAATGCAGGGCTTTTTTAGAATTTACAAATCTGGAAAAAGTTAAGAGAGCACTTAAAATGATAAATTTCTCTTATTTCACTTTTTATAGGTTTATGTTTGAGTAAAATAAACACTGTCCTTTCATTCTATGAACTACTGACAACATGTCTCCAAAATTTTGTATTTATTTGCAGAAAATGAGATATGGCCAAAATAACAAAAGATGTAACGTTTTTACACCTCAAATAATGCAAAGAAAACAAGTTCAGATTCATTTTTAACAGCAATACTAATGTTTTACCTCAGGAATCAATATTTGGTGGGAGAACCAGGAGGTTTTCAATGGGGTTCAGTGCAATGGGCTCTTTTTATTTCCAGAGCTGCATAAGAAAAGTATCACCCTTTTAGAGACATACAGCATAAATACATCTCAAAATATATCTAGATCTTTTTATATCCTTCATAATGGGTAGAAAAAGGTAAAATGTGAGAATACTTTATGCTTATATACCCATAACCCAGTTGTTTGCCTCACAACTTAAATATTTTGCTTTATTTTTGTTATCATTAGTTGTAGACTACTTTTTTAATTTGATTATTAAAATTACACCCCTCTACTCCTAAATATGTATTAGTTTTCAGGTAAATATGGATTTTATTTGGATAAATAAATTAAAAAAGAAGCTTTCTGGATTAGTTTTAACAGATGATATCAGTCTGATCTTGTTTCATTTCTTGTCTTTTTTATTATTTGGTACATTTCCTCTTTATCCATCTTCCGGTTTCCTGGAGCAGCCACAGATCCTGACGCTCTGCTTTCAATCAGCCGCCTCCTTGTTTCTCAACACAGGCAGCATCTCTCTGTCGCTTCCAAATTTACTGTATGCGTTGGTGTGTGTGTAAGATGACAGAATAAGATGCTGTTCTCAACACTTGTTTCCTGGAGTCTGGCCTATCAGGGAGATAAACAGCAGATCTGCTGTTCACAGGCGCTGTACAGGTTTATCATCTGCAGGAAAGCTGATAGCTAAACTCTGCAGACCCCAAACTGAGTGTTTACAATAATTAGCATTTTAAGAGCTGCAGTTCCACAGCAGGGTAAAATATCTGCTCCTGTTAGTTGCATCTTTTCTTGTATCTACAAATAAATCCATGCAAACTTCACTTCTGGCATTAATTTTCTCTGTGCAAGAAACTGTGGCAAGCTTTTATCAGAATAATCATATTAAAGATGTGGCTGAAACTGTACAGTTTTTGATTATCATGAACCAGTTTTTTGGGGAAATATGAAATACACGCATATTTGTAGAAAAATATCTTCCAGCATGACTGTTGCTTTTCAACATCATCTCCTCCTCTGACTCCAAATCTAATAACAGAAGCGACAATGTCAACGCTTGGGCACTATTCGCTGTTGAACTGGTAGCTGTGTCGTGTTTTTACAGATTTTTTTCCTTGGCAAGAAATCTTGCAACTGTCTGGTAAAAGGAATAAATTAGTTTTGTGCATGGAAATGCATAATTCAGCTGATGCTTTGAGCTTTTTCAACACATCATTGAGGTTTGCTGCAACTCCACAAACAAAAAAAATAATCCAGTTACGTTAATCTGATTCCTAAAAAACTTAATTTCTACACAATCTACAGGAAAGATGTGTGTAATCTGTGACAACTTAGATAAAATACGTTTTTTTGCAAATAATTATTGATATTGTATTATACCATAATGCAATGCTATTAAATGGAAATGCAATGCCAGTTTCTAAAAGATTGTCATTTTAAGGAACCAGCAAATTGCAGGAAGAAGGTGCATGATCAAATAGCAATCTGTTAATTTCCATAGTAAAAATGCAAGCTGTGTTCTTTGTCAACAGACGTTTCATTTAACAAAAAACAAAACAACGATGAATGGAAATAAAGACAAAATTAAACTCAATTATACCAACAATCAGATCACAATAGACATCTAAACAGGTAATAAGGAGTTTTCATTATCTCAATTTTTTTATATAACTTTTGAAGCCATTAAATCCACCACAATGAATTTTCTGTCAATGTGATTAATTATTTTATCATGAAATTGTCTTTTACTCATAAATGAATGTTTTCAATCAAAACAAAACAAAATAAAATGGTAAGCTGCATCATGGAAGGAAGCTAACAATGCTAACATGTTAATACTGTTGCATTTTTGTCATTTTAATTTAAAAAATGACTTCAATGACAAGTTTTGTGCTGCTTAGTAGTTTTCTCTGAAATAGTTTAGATAAATTTATCTTAGCTTTAGTCGACTGGTCAACAAAAGATTTCTTAGTTCCCTAGAAGGTTGATCTGGCTCTGATATAATCAGAATCATGTATCCTCTCAGTCTGTCAACTGTCAGTGAAAAGGGTGACATCTCTCTGTAGATCCCGTCTCAGGGTCTCTGGATCCCTTATCAGGCCCCCCAAACCCTCCCACCCAAAATCGCCAACCTCTCTGTACAATCAGCCAAGTCCTCCATGTCTCCAAAGATCCAGATAACTCGGCGTTCCCAGGCTTGTGTCCTGCAGTGGCCCGTCTGTCCTAAATGACATCACCCGACCAAAAGAGGAAGTGCGTCTGCTTTGAGGTTGCCAAGACAACAACATCACTTATCCTCAGGGAGAGGGATGTTAAGTCTTATCAGAAAAGCGTTTCTAAAGCAGAGTCTGATGGGTAAATAAGTTAACTTGAAACCCTCTCCACCATTTAAGACCAACAGATTCTTTCTTACTTTCCTTCTGAATGGTCGTTACAAAACAAACTGGACTCTATGCTTTATTTTGTTACATGACGTGGCTGTTTTAAGAAAAAAAATGAAACATTACTCAACTCTATAAACTTTCACCATTTGGTACCTTCTTGTTTGAAATTTCATAACATCAGAACTGGCAAGCTGCACATCTGTCACCATGTTTATACTGTTTATACTATTTATTTATGCCTGGTACCAGGAGCCATGCATGGCATCAGGTTATAGCAAAAAAAAAAAAAAGCTTATTCCCACTTACAGTCCCTGGACAGATTGATACTCGAGTGCGATTTAATAGATCATAAATTGGTAAAAGGCCAGTATGATAATTAATTACATACATATCTGATCATTCATTATTCAGCTCTCACTAAAACCAAACAAACCAACAGACAATTCACGAAACAATTCATTTGTCTTCATTAATAATGAGTACAAATTTGCTTATTTTACAGCGGCATTTTTGCCAAATGTGCAGGACATGTTATAATCTCATCTGGCAAACTATTCCAAACTACTCCATGTTAGTGCCAGTTTTGATAACTTTTTTATTGTTTATTTTGTTTTATTTTTAAACCAATCTGCACTTTGGCCTTGGTGCAACTGCACGTCATATATGAAAGCTGAAAATATGAAGTTAATTGTACCCGTATTAGAGTTATGTGCTATCACTATGAGGACATAAAAACAAGCTTAAGAGGGAAATACAACACAATAACTGAGTCTGTAAAGGACATATCCACCCTCCAGGTGTCTCCCCTTCTCCCTGGCATCCATGAATGCATTTTAACACGCTCACTTTGTACAAATACAGAAAGAACATAGTCATAACCCTAACCCCAACCCTAAAACCATCCCAAAAATCTCAGCATGCAGCGAAACAACGCAACCCACAGTTAGCAGAACAGACACACAGACAGATGCAGGCAAGTTTGACAATAATGTTTCTAATCTGAATTAATGTTTGTGCAGTTTCAGTATCATAAATGCCCACAAACACACAGACACAGGGAGACTGAGATGCCCTGAGTCCGCCCCTCCTCCCTGGGAAAGAGTGAGAGGACAGCAGGCCGTCACTGTTAGCGTTACATACCACTCAGAGCGCGCTCTGATAAGACAAGCAGAGGAGCCGAGTCATTCAAGAACACCAGATCCAGACTCAGCTGCTGCTGCTGACAAGGCTGCTCAAAACTAAAAAAAATAACATGTAGAAAACTTATGTTATGCAAATGATACAACCTTAACACTGAAAACAATACCTTTAGAAATAATATATCAATATTAACTGTGTAACAAGAGCTTAGAATACTTTAACATCATAATATCTTTTGTTTACAGGAAGCCTAAGCAGTGTTTTTAAGGAGCGCAGATGACATTTGATCATCTGTACATCAAAAGTCCAAAACATAGCTTGATCCATGCAGAAGCATTTTACTGAGATTTATTAAAACAGTTTATGATCTGTGTAACCTAAGGTTTATTTTACTACTAATTTGTTTGCATTGGGACCACCTCAAATGATGTGCTGCTTAGAAAATAGAGAAGAACTTGGACTGATTTATATTATTCTGAATAAAGTGATTTGTGGTAGAATACAGATAAAGGTTTCTAGTAATTACCCAGATTACTCTGCATCCCAGGAAACAGAACCAAACATGGAGAAGCAGCAATCAGTTTTTATGCTCCTCTAATCTGGAACAAACTTCCAGAAAACTGCAAAAATGCTGAAACACCGAGTTCCTTTAAATCAAGACTAAAAACTCACCTGTCTAGAGTTGCCTTTGATTAGTAGTAAGTGGAACATTGATCAATATTTTAGATGTCTATGTGCTTCATGAATTTGATGATGGAATGGCTATAATGTAATTTTTATTCTTTGTTTCATATTTAGTCTCTGTATTATGTTTTTATGATGTAATACACTTTTGAACTGCCTCGCTGCTGAAATGCAAGCAAACTTGACTCAACTTAAAAGGTATTAAACTCTTGCTTTGTTTTAGCCAATAGTTGTGCATTTTCTCATAAGCCACACGTACTGCTACATGTGTTTGCGTGTTCTCTACAAATTCATAGATCTCTGTTTGTAATACATATTCTTTCATTGTGTTATTATGTTGGAGATGTGCAGGAATCCATAAAGACGATCTTCACTTTCTGCTCTTACACTGAAAAGCTACCAGCAGCAGGAAGACTCAAATAAGAGCAGGGGTCAGCCTGAGGACCAGAGTGCTGCTGATAAAGAAAAGATGAGGTGTCATGTTCACTTGTTTGCTAATTTAAAGCGTTTTCTAATCGTGGCTCACTAATGGCTGCTGTTATAATCTCACAGATAGTTTATCTACAAACTGGCAGAAAACACTGACTGCTGAAGGTCTGCTTTGCAGGCAGAGCAAAGAAGGACATTTTTAGCTTTGTGCAAAAGCTTTATACTGCAGCTGAAAAACATTAATAAAATATGCAAATAAATGATATTTGCAGGAAGCACAACGAATTGCATAAATTACAATTTTAAAAAATTATATAAACTCAGATTAAGCATTATAGGTGATCAGTTAAAATTACATAACAGTAATATTAGCTTATCAGTATTAAACCAAGCAGTTTTATCTATAAAAACCAAACCTTCCAGAATACTGTCAATAAAACCTAATCAATCCCAAACACAAAAAACAAACTCTTACCAACTATTGTGGTATAGTTTGTTGTGCAAACATTTTTGTACACTTGAAATAAGACAAAGCTAACTTACAAGTAACTTTTCAGCAAGACAGGAGCTTGTTTTAAGTAAATAATTCCCTAACATTGATTAAAAAAAAGTACTAGTTGCACTGGTTTACTTGTAACAAAACACTTTTGGCATAAGAAACAAATTCTGCCAGTTGAACAATTTTTTTAAAATTAATATTAAGAAATTATTGACTTAAAGCAAGCTGTTATATTTTGCTGGCATTAAGTTATTTTTGTCTGATTTCAAATGTACAAAAATACTTTAGCATTTTGTATTTTTACAGTGTCGTATCATACTGCATCAGATGACGGTGTGGTACAAACATTCAGCCTCAGCATCAGACTCCTAAATCTCTGCTTTTCTGCTGGAGTTATATCAGAGAACGGGTTTCTATGACAGGAGGTCAGCAGGTCACAGCAGGAGGCCTGAAGGTCCAGGGCCAGACTGTCTGTGGACTAATCCTCAGGCCCACACGCTCCCCCTTAGTCCTGACCCTGGCACCAAAAACACCTGGAAACGCTGGAAACCAGAAGTCTGTTTACATCTGCATCTTTGTGTTTTCATAAATCTGTCCTGAGCATCCAGATTTTGAAGCACTAAAACGTACGTTGTACTGAGTGTGCACGTTACAAAGTCAGTCATTCAACATCCTTTAAGTAACGAGGTTGGTTCTGCAGATCAGGGAGGCAGAGCCGGGTGAAAAGGTCACAGAAAAACAGAGGTTTACAGCCACATCTATCCGTCATCACCCGATCCAGAACAGCTTCTTCTCCTGATAATCAGTGGAAAAATAATGACAAAGTCATTTTGGTGAATAACTTCTGTTTACTTGCTACTTCTCAGCAGCCGACCTATTGAATATGTTGCAGCTCTACTAAAGATTTGGGAAATTTAAAATGACTTCTTGATAAGACTGGTTTAATTCATAAACTAAGAAAAGTTACTATTTTATTGTTCCAAGTAACTTATTTATTTAGTGTTCTTTCAAAATCAAAGTCAAATCAAATTTTATTTGTATGGCACATCTCAGCAGCAGGGCATTTCAAAGTGCTTTACATCATAACAAACACAAAAACACAGAGTCATGCAACATAGAATCAACAATCAAAACATTACATCATGTCAAGTGCCACTGTTAAATTTGTAATTGATTACGTTTCATAAACAACTCTAAACAGGCGGGTTTTTAGTCGAGATTTAAAGGCACTCAGTGTTTCAGCTGTTTTACAGTTTTCTGGAAGTTTGTTCCATATTTGTGGTGCATAGAAGCTGAATGCTGCTT